>APFE030714874.1:0-27801 GCA_000404065.3 Pinus taeda
GATTCAACCCCTGACAAAAAGTAAAACCAATAACCACTAACATAAATAGATATAATATATAAAATTTAATATTGGTTATTAATATTAGCTCAATTAGCTAATATTATCCACGACCTCTGGCTTTCGAAGGTAAAGGTTTCGAAGGTAAAAATACATTTCAGACAAGACATGCCCTCACTTTATTAATTGTCATGTATCTGCTTATGCTATTTTCTTTACTCTTACTGCCTTTGCTTTTATCCCAACCTTGACCTGTTTTACCCTAGCCTCTGCTTTTACCTTTCTTTTTGGCTCTCTGCTTCTTATTCTTGAATGCCTAAAATGTATGATGGTTGAGTTGTTTGCATTCCAATTCTGAGTTAATGGTCGACTCAACAACATACTTATTAGTTCAACTATCTAGTTGACTCGATCTACGAATCCCCTTAACAAGTAGTAAGATATCTTGATTTTGCCATTTTCTTCGGAGTCTATAAGTGAAAAAAAATAATTTAAAAATAATTTATAGTTACCATTGCTGCTCCTGCAGAGTCAAAAATAATATTGGAATTGCAAAATTGCATAGTCAAAAATCGTATTAGGAGTAGTAGAGATACAAAATTAGATAATTGATAGACAATGTGAAAAGAATAATTTAGTTACCAGCGCTACATGAAGATGCTATTCTTTTCTTCAAAATATAGGAAGTGATAAAATAATTGA
Organism: Pinus taeda; assembly: GCA_000404065.3. Taxonomy (NCBI): domain Eukaryota; kingdom Viridiplantae; phylum Streptophyta; class Pinopsida; order Pinales; family Pinaceae; genus Pinus; species Pinus taeda. The sequence goes on from APFE030714874.1 coordinate 703, forward strand.
TAATTTTGGTGTATTATTTAGGTGTTTTATGTACAAATCAAATTTTAAATATTAATTATTTAACATTTCTAAATTTATATTTATTTTTTTCACACTTACATAATACAATTATGAAATTAAGATGCAAAATGATATCTATAAACTTATATCAATCATATTTAACATTTCTAAATTTATATTTACTTTTTTCACATTTACATAATACAATTATGAAATTAAGATGCAAAATGATATCTATAAACTTATATCAATCATATTAAATAATTTAATTATGATAAATCACTCTATTTTAAGTACATTTACTGATATAATTATTTTCAATCACCTTATATCTACCATATTTACTAATATACCTTATATCGACCACCTTATATCGACCATATTTACTAATATATATATTTTGTTATAAATGAAACTAAATCTATTTGTAAATATTCAAAATACTAAATTTAATTTAATTTTATAACTACTTTTAAATATTATTGTTAGATGATTGATTAAGATATGAAGAATGTAGACCAGGTTAAAGGGAAAAAAGCTTAGAAATATTTTTTCCAAACACACATCCCATAAATAGATAGATATTGTTAGTGAAAAAGAACATAGGATTATTTTTTTCAAACACACATCCCATAAATAAATAGGTAATTTGCCTATACAATATTGGAACTACACTCAACTTAAAATAACAAGTATATATACATTTTCATTTTGAAAAGTTAACATGCTTACGAAACTTTGAATTTAATATTAAACAAGACACATTAGTCGAAATTGACTAGACATAGGCCAGTCCTGACAGCTGGATTGGGACAGTACCGTGAATAATCCCAGCTATCTTGATTGCTGTCATAAACAAAAACTGTATAACAAGATAAGGTATTGATCCAAATGATCCGGATCTTGGGCTTCAATGGAGAGAGAAAACATATAGATATATCCTGAAATTAATCACAAAAAATATTGATAAAAATACAAAGAACTGAATATATAACAATCCGATCAAATCTGCAGCCCCCCAGATCTTGGCATATCTGTAGTGGAATTAATCAAATATCTGCTTATGATAATTACCTGCTACATCAAACTAATCAATATTTGCTCTTTTAATTTTCATGAACCTCTTATACCCTCCAATCTTCTGCTTTTCGCTTATGGTCTCCAGCTTTGGTTTCTAAGATTGGCCATTGAACGTGAGCAGCTGCGCATAATCCTTCCGCAATTCGGCAGTATTGCAGAGTCCACGCTGCTCACCATCTTCTGCCGAAACCCTCACCACTGCGTGGTCGCGTTCATCGGCGTTTAACTTCCCATCTTGCATAAGCTCTGTAATAAACTCTTCCGAGACTCTGATCTGAAGGCTTCTGCTCACGCTGCTCTTTTCTATCTCAAACGGTTGGCAGATAAGAGCCGCGCATCCGATATTGCGAAGAGGGGATACACGACCAATGGGCAAAGTGGGAATTTTAAGGGCAGGCGGCGATATTAAAGAAGCGAGCGATACGAGCGATAACGGAGACTGGAAAAGGCGGTCGGGCAAAATGAAGTACCTGTTTTCGAGCTTCAGTTGGTCGTCTGGAGAAAGCGTGGGCGTCTTCTGCCCGATGTAGAGGGAACGCGAGTTACAGACTAAATGTTGAGGGAATTCCTGCAGGATTTGCCACGCGCTCACCGTTTTATGAAGGATCCGAACAGTGCCATCCGACCAAACCACCTGGAAATCATGCTTACTAAGAAAGTCTTTAAAGTCTTTCAAAGTTCCAAAACTCCTCCTCCATAGCTAGATAGGATATGACTAAGATAGGATAGGACCAAGATGGCAGAGCCGAAGCCCAGGAAGAAGAGAGCTTTGTAAAAGGGACAGAAAGAGGTCTCTAAAATACATAGAGTCCCTGTAATGCAAGCTGTAATAAGCATGCACGATGTGTTCATGCAATTTGCCACGAAGCATTCGACTGCCAACTAACTAAACCAACAGAAACCTAAAAAAAGACTTTGGATAAAACAACAAAGACCAAAACAAGCCGACAATAAAACTTTGGGTAAATATTACTTGCCACAATATTTTAACATCGGGATAAGCAAGGCCTGTAATAAGAGGTAGTTTTTTTCCCAGCAAGAAACTTTGGTTAAAATTTATATGGATAACAATTGCGATCGTAAAATTTTGGTTAAACTATAATAAAGCTCAAAAAAAATTTAGTAAACAAATGAATTAATTGTAATTTAGCGATCGGTGGCCTAAGATTTCAGAAAACCAGCCGGCAATAAGAGGTTGAAACACAAACTTTGGATAAAAGTCTATTGGGCCGGACATTTTATTTTACAACATTGGCTTAAACATGACATGTAGGGGAAATTTTATTAGGTCAAAGCTAATTAATTGCTGGTCAACGATCCATCGATCGCGTCCAGCCGGAGGCAGGGACTAATAAGGAAGTCTAAGAATGAAAAAGGAAACATAATCTACTTCATTCGCTGGATACTCCACGTCCCTCCATCTAGACCTGTGTCTATCTCTGCAATGACTTGGGAGCAGGTCATGCTCCACATCTAGTTCCTGTTTTTACATTTCTCCATGGCCCTGGGAGTTGCAAGCCATTAAGGTAAGTCAGGTTGAAGTTTTTAGATCCAGTTCACTGTAGGGATAAGTTTTTGGGTATATATAGAATTTTGAAAAACTCAATGGCTTATAATAAATCTCCTTTGGAAATAGACAGAATTGGATAAACCACAACAGTTCGCTGAGGCTATCGATATACTTTTAGAAATTTTGCAGGACGGGGCTTCGTTCCAATGGGTTTTTACAATAAATCTAAACACGGTCAAGCAAAAAAATACGCAATGCCACAATTTTTGTGGTTTCGAGTCACCCAAAAATCTTTGAATCCTGACTCAAAAAAACCAAGTGGATTCACAGATAAAATAAACAGACCATTCTTTTCGCTGATTTAGTCGCCGATGGGGAGGGTGAAACGCTTCGAATCCTTCCATTACAATTAGTAGGAGACGACACCTTTGCTCCAGAAAAGCAATGCAAAGTTGTGGCAGTAGCATCTGGAATGTGCGGTACTGACATGTCCTTTCATGAGCTCTCTTCACAAATGTTGTATTTATATGACCAGTCAATAAAGAAAAGAAAAAACACAATAATAAAAACAGTTATACACCAAGAAAACCTCTACCTCAACCTCCACCTTTACATTATGGATTACAATTCCCTTCGAAATCAATCAAGCCACCGACCTAAACGGGCCTTCTGGGGAATAAAACCCAGACCTGCGCTAATAATGTTGTTCTCAGGGACCTGCACAAAATCACAAATTTTGCTCAAAGCCAAAGAAAAAAAACAACAGAAATACCAGCTTCTTCTCTCCGTCGGTTTTGAATGCATTCATTTTCTTTAAGTACGGTCCGGTTCGCTAACCTTCTGTGGTAGCTTAAGCTTCAGAGCCAAGGACGAGGATTCCCTCCTCCGCCTGACCTGTGGGTTTTCTTCATCATCGTCAGAAAAAATAGGGGAACCACGAGATGGGGAAGGGCTAAGTTGTTCCATGGTCTCATACCCATCTTCCTCTTGATCATAATCACTACCGGGAATGAACCTATGAAAACGCGTTGTGTTTCTTCTTATTATTTCGGCTCCGGCAAGAAGCAGAAGTCGACGAACCCAACACAAGTTTTTCCTTCTTGCATCTCTCACGCGGCGCTCTCAATGACACTGCATCCTCTGCAACAAAAAAGCCAAAAAAATGCCTCATAACTTTGATCGAATTGGTCACTACATTTTATCTTTTTACATTGCTCTGGCAACAGGAAATTCTCAATCTAAGAAGCAGCTAGTCAAGTCAAGTCTCCTGGAATTGAACGAAGTTTTCTGAGACTAATTTATGATTAAATCTAAGACTCTGAGCCTTGAGGCAGTGAAGTAGTTTTCAGGGGTAGCGAAATCTTCTTGAGATGGGTTGAGACTTTCTGAGGCAAACTCCTGATCAGATCAGAATTTCTGAGGCCTTAAACCATGCAAAGTTACCTTGTGGCAGAGGAGATACCCTTCTGAAGTGGGCCGGAAATTCTGGACAGTTATGGGGCTGAAATAAGTGGATGAATCTATTGACAGATGTTTTGTAACCCAACAAAGTCATATCAGCATGAAGAGAGGCCCTTCAAGCCAAGCCAAACCTGACAAGGAGCAGCGAAATATTTTCTAGACAAAGTCTATGGCAAGGAAACTAAGACATCTTGAGGTTGTCTGAACTCTTCTCTGAAGCTAATCCCTAGGCAGATCGTATTCTTTCCTGAGGTCAAACGCATTGAAAGGTCACCTACAGCAGGCTGAAGGTACCTAGGATTGCCTTCTCCATCCTTAATAGTCTCCTGAGGTTGAAATTGTGGTAGAGAATAACTTGAAGCCTTGTCCGAGTCTATCTGTGCATGAACAGGAGCAACCCTAGGTGATCCGCACCTATACTAGGGCCATATGAAGGTTTGGAATTGGGCCGAAAGTTTGAAGTAAAGCCAAGTCTTAGTTAATCAATTACACACTCACATACCTTCTGCCATCATTCTGAAGCAAATCAGGTTAACTCTGTGACAGAATGGTAGTTTAGTCCTGGAGCTAATCAAGAAGTTTGGGTCGAGGATCCTGAAGCTAATACAGTGGTCAGATTTCGTATTTCCATATCCAAAGGCAAGTACAGAAATCGAGCATCCAAAGTTCACGTTATCTTTTCGAGCATGACACCCATGTCCTAAGGAAAGTATTTAAGAAACAAGCCTGGATGATGGACTCCCAAGATGGATTTATTGACGAAGCACTGAAACTCACTCACACTTCTACAAAAACTCGTTGAATGTGTCAAAATATATTTGGTTTGAAGAGTGAAAATAAAGTGCTTGGAATGGGTGGGGTGAACAGTGTTTGTCCACCGAATCTCATAAATAAAAAAATGCATTTCGACGTAGATACAGTCATTTTTTTAAAGACCAAAAAAGGCATGCCCTATAAACCGTTGAAGGGTCGGGGCCAGCGGACAGGGAGCCGCGACGACGACATGGAAAGCCTTGGTGGGAAATTGTAACTAGAAAAACCCTAACAACGAAACTGCGAGCAAGAAAGCGTAGCGAGGAAAACCCTCATGAAGAAACCAATATTCCATTCTTTGTAGATATCATGGATTTCCCAACGCCCAGGTCCACCACATCCATAATTCTGGCAGGAATACTGCTCCGTGCTTTGATACTCAGAGGCCTGGGCTTTGTAATCATCTTCGTGGAAAGCAGAGATTTCAAAGAAATACTTCTCAGCGATACAATGTGGGCAGACAGCAAGACTCAAGGATTACAGATTCAAATTCCATCATTGTTGTAAAATATGACAATGAAAGTTTGTCAAACGTCAATGTTCGAGGAGCCCAGATGTTCATCAACTGCACCGACCCTGCATATGTTGAACCCAACAAATAGGGGACTGCAGCCATGAATCAGAGCTCAGTCCTCCAATGGAGAAGAGACCTGATCGTGATCCCCGCTTTAGCATTCTGTTGGGAGTCCTCACTCATGCAGATCTGTACGAAAGAAGGCATTTTCTTCGCATGGTTTGTGGAATAAAATCCACACCCCTAGCGAGAATTGATGTGAAATTTGTGTTCTGTAGTATGTACAAGTACAAGGATGACCAGAGAATCTTGGTGCCTCTGGAAATCATGAGCTACAATAATTTGATAATCTTGGATTATGAGGAGAACATGAATAATGGGAAGATTTATACCTATTTTTGAAGCCTGCCCTCCATGGGACTTTGCTATGACCATGTCATGAAAGTGGATGATGATATTTACTTTCGGTATGATAAGTTGGCTGAGTCACTGAGGCCTCTGCCCAGGGAAGACACTTACTATGGCTTTGTTATTCCCTGTGAAAGCCAGGATCCATTCAAGGAATACATGGCTGGAATGGGGTATTCTCTTTCTTGGGATTTGGTGGAGTGGATTCAAAGTTTCGCCATTGCCCAGAATAAGAGCGATGGGTGTTAGAAATTGTAATTAATCTTGTATATGGAGTTAGTTAAAATTATAGAGTCAATTAAGTGAGCATTGAGTCAAGTAGAGTAATGGATGAAGAGTTAAGTGCAGTCCATATTTAGAGTGTGACTTAACTGAGTTAAGTGTGTGTGCATGTCAAGATATTTTAGGGAAATAGCTAGTTAGAAAAAATTAAATATCCTTCACCTAGTTCATTGTAACAATCAAATTTTATATGATTAATATAAGAGCAGCCACTTGTAAATTTTATGTGTAAATTATGTGTTTTGTCTCCTCAAACTTTCCAACAAATTGGTATCAAAACTATATTAAGATACAGCTTTCAACCTGGGAGAGCCTGCTGGTAGAACCTCACCGTGTGAGCGTTAAGTCACACCGACCAAGAATAACGAAGTATTTTTAGTCTCTCGCCGTAAAGAGAGGAATGTGCCGTCGCCACTGTCCTGAGCCAATAGTGGAGTTGCCGTCAACAGTTCGTAGAGTCGTAGCTGTCGTCTTTTTTTAAAACAAAGTGAGGGCCGAAGCACTGATTACGTAAAGCATCATTGTTGCGTTGTCGCGCATGTGAGTTGCCCAAGTGTCCGAACAAATTAAAGTTATTGTTAACGTCAACGTTATTCCAAAGTTTGTTTAGAAGACGAAGTCAAAGTTTTTAAAATGGGCATAGCCCAGGTTTAATTGAAAAGCTTTTATTTTAAAACGGCCACCCAAAATTTGGAAGGTTTATGTGGGTTGAAGTTCAAAAAGGAAGATGTATTGAAGTTTAAGTGCATCAAAAGTGTGAATGTTTTATGAGTATAATGGAAAATAATGTTCGCACATAAAAGTAATTTTTTATTTAGAAAAAAAGGAAAAATGTTTTTTTATTAAAAAAGTATGTTTTAGAGTTTTGTAAAGTTTGTTAGTTATTTGGTTTTTTGTCAAGCATGATAGTTTTTTGGTGAAGATTGTGCCTTACGGGGTGTAAATTGAAAATCATATTTCTTTTCGAGGGAGATATCGAAGACAAGCTTATGCAATCAGTGAAGCAGTGATAAAACAGAGGAATGACCATAGTCATGGGTCACAAAGCGCAACTGAAGCATATTAAGAAAAGAAATCGAAAAGAAGAGGCAAAGATCATTGCCATGGTTAGAGAGGTTCAGGTAGTAGCCGAAGAATTGAGAAGTCTAGCAGAAGATAAAGAAGAAATCGAGGGTGATTGGTGTAACTTTGATCTACTACTACCTCCTATGTTTACAAGGGAATATTTTGATTATTAGGTTATCAAGATGTTGACTTTTCTTAGAGTTAAAGAGTTAATTGAGTAGGAGTCTTATAACCCATATGATGAAGTATGCGATGCTTTAGCATTGCACTTTATAAAACATGCATTGAATGAGAAGTGTTTGTGCAAGGTAGCAAAAGCTACAACTTCCAAGGAAGCATGGAAGTTCCTGGAAGTAGAGTTTGGTGCAAAGGGGAGTGACATGCAACATCATGTTATGTCACAAACAAAGAAGTCAGCTGCATATCTAAGAGTATATGAGCAAGACTTTGAGAATAAAATAAAGCTTGGAGAACCCCACTCAAAAGTGGATGATGGTTGTCAAGACCATGAAATTGAAACCCATTATGCAAGCGTCCATATGGATGAAGAAGATGCCGCAAAGATTGCAGAGAGATAAGTTGAAGCTTCTGTGTGTGAAAGAAAGCAAGAGCTGATAAATGATCAAGGAATCCATTGTAATGTGGATGATGGATATGATGGTGAATCCCACTATGGTGAAACACATGTGGGTGATGACTGCAAAGTTATATGTGAATTGGTGAATCTAGCGGCATCTGAAAGATTTGGTGAAGTTGAAATTGTCAATGAGCACATGCATGCTTGAATATCCCACCATAATCTGGATGAACATTATGTTGATGATATGTGTGGTCTCTTTTTTGAAACAGGGATTGATTGTGGCAATATAGTAAAAACAATGTTTGATGAAACATTGAAGGTTGAAGTTGCCACTGTAGCAACAAGATATGAAGTAGTTGGAACTACTCATGAAGCAGTTTGTGATCTAGCAACAGCTAACGATCAAAAAGAGGATAAAGTGATTGAAGATTTTTTGATGAGAATATCTAGTTACAACATAGCAATGGAAGACAACCTCTATGCAATTGAAAAGAAGGCAGAGAAGGAAGAGGTAGAGCAGGAAGTTCTCACTGAAGAGCATAATAAAGATGTTTTTAACATTGTTTTGGAATATGCAAGTGTTCAAAATAGCGTGGCAGCAGAAGTTGAAAGAAAGGTTGTTAATAAATTTGATGCAGATTTAAAGTTCATTGAAGAATGGATTCAGAAACCAATAGAACAAATTGATGTGAGCCTTAAAGCAACAACTGGAATAAAAGAATTGAATGAAATGGTGAATGATGATTTTCTTTTAACATCATCGGTTGCTATATTATATTTCAAAAAAGAGTGGAGAAGGCTATTCCCCTGAGGTACATAATACGATGCCAAGAAGTACGAGGAGAGTAGGAGTTATAGTTACAAAAACCTCCCTGCCTTCTTGGCTTTGAGGTGAAATTTAAATTGAAATAAACCCTTACAAACTGAAACAAAAGAAAACAACTTTTGCAGAACATTTTCAATCTATATTTATATGACTCATTTGCTTCGTTGTCAATTGTTTAGGTTGATCCTCTTCATCTCCACGCAGGGCGTTCTTCTTTTCCATCATGTATCTCAGTATCTCTATGGACTCCTCAGCATGGGCGCATCTATTTGAAAGTAGTCTGAACTGTTCATGTAAAAATGAATTCCTGTGCAGGAATAGATTTATATCAGCCTCGTATTTTTCTTTTATAAGCCTGCTTCGATTTTCAATCTTTGCCTCCATGATCATCTGCTAATTGTCCATCTTGCTGTCCAAAATTCTTTGCAAGTAGCTATTCGAACTCTGCTTGCGATTTGATATCTGCGATCTGCGACTGATGCGATCTACGATGTGGCTTGTGATTTGCGACGGATGCAAGCATGGCATGAAATTGAAAAGGCAGAGCAGGGCACAGAAAGGATGCGAAAAGGGGTGAGAAAAGGGGCATAGATAGAGTTCAAGATGGAGATTGAAGAGCATGGGGGGAGAACCGAAAAGAAATAAGGAGAATCAGGAGAGCGATTCGGAAGCACAGAGGAGGGATGGCCGGGAGGAAGAAGGACAGTCGGTCCACTGACGAGAGGTGAGGAAGTGATGATTCCAAAAAACTGCCAGATCCCTATGCAGATCTTAGTCACAGGCGAAACGAGGACAATCTTTGACCAAACTATCATATCGAATGAGCTGAGGTGTTGATCGAATCCCAGAGGTCTCTTCATCATGGTATACGCTGAAATGATTCCACGCCATTGCAAATAAGGGATCCCAATGGTCTGGCATAGGCTTTATTGGCTTGACTATCAGCAATTTTATTGAGCGATTGTAAAATATGATAATAGTACACATCTTTTATGGTGTGTCCTAAGATTTGGCACCATCTGATAATCTGCTGAAGGAGAGCATTGGGAAGATCCCTGTTCTGGACCATTGCACTGACGACTATCGCCGAGTCTCCCAATATTGTGACTGTGTCTATACCAAGCTTCCCAAGTTGGATAAGACCTTGGTAAAGGGCCAAGGCTTCTGCTCTGTTATTGGATGTGTGGCCAAGACCCCACTAGTATGAGAGTATTTTATCCACATTAGCATTAAAAATAGCTCCTCCCGCCCCTGGTACCCCAAGATTCGATTTTGAGGCCCCATCGAAATAGAGATAATGCCTATTGTTGTTTTTAAGCCAACCTGCAAATTCTTCCTCTTTTAGCCTGATCTTCCAGTTAGGAGAAACATTGTTGTTTTTGTTGCTAGTAGTGTTGCCCTTTTGATTACAGGTGTTTTGGTCTAACAGGTGTCCAATGAAAATGCGTTCTTCTATGTTGAGTTCACTGACATTTACACTTCTCGGATTCTTAACTGAGATGGTCTCAAGGGCAAGACTCCTTGCCTTGGTACAAAGACTTCTAACAGTCGAATCCTTATCCTTAAAAACCTTTCGATTTCGTGCCAGCCAGGTATTCCATAGCATGTTGTGGGGAAGAATATCCCAAATTCTCTTCACTGTGTTATTTTTCCTGTGCTGCCAGGGGTAGTTTTTTTTCCATTTGTAAAGAATTTCTCCTATGGTGTTTTGGGTGTTCCATGGGATTTTATTGTTATGAGATAAATTCCTCCAGCAGTCGATGGCAAAAGGGCATTCAATAAAGAGATGATGCATTGATTCTTCAGCAACTAAGCAGTTAGGGCATTGAGAGGGGCCATTGATTCCCCTCTTTTGCAAATTTTCGGCTGTGAGGATTTTCCCTTTGAGAAGGGTCCAGAGAAAAAACTTAATTTTTGGAATTGCTTCGAATTTCCAAACCACCTTCCAGTGGTTCCAACTTGGCATGGGGAAGCTGATGTTGCAAATGTAATGGTGAGCAACTTGGATGGTGTAAGAGGATTCGGATGGGTCCCAACGAAACCCATCAAGATCGTTCTTTTTGATAGGGGCTATACTATGCAAATGGGATTTAAGGGCAGAAAGACTTGTGTTAAGGCCATTGGGTATGGCTCGGAAGGCCCAACCTGACCAAAGAAGGGTGTGAGGATCCCATTGGGAGATCTGGTCCAAGAACTGTATGCCTGTTCTTTCGAAAAAGGAAAGTATAGGGTGGACTCCCCCATGTCTGTTTATTGGTTGCTGATCCATCATTCTGTCAGCTCCAATATTGATGCTTGCACCTCCCTTGGGGATTTTAGAAGTATTTTGAGCAATTAGTGGAATTGCTCTCTTGCATAATCGCCAAATTTTGGAGGAGTCTCTATTGGGAATATCTCGATCAAGAAGTTGTTGTCTAGGAAAATTAAGATATTTAATTTCCAGAGCTTTTTTCCACCATGCTGGGAGTCCAGTAATGAGTCTCTAGACAATTTTTCCTCCAAAGGCTAAATTGAGAAATTTAGGAGATCTAATTCCAAGACCGAGAAATTTAGGAGATTTAATTCCAAGACCTCCTCGGTCTTGGGGCTAGATCACCTGCTTCCAATTAATCAAGTTGAATTTCTTTTTGTCATTTCCCCCCTTGCCATAGGAATTGGCGAAGGACGATTTCCATTTTGTTGTGGAAGGAGGTCGGAGCTTGAAGAAGAGAAAAATGATATAGGGGGAGGGAAGATATACTTGACTTGAGAAGAATGAGGCGACCAGCTGGGTTGAGCCAAATGGATCCCCACTGCTGTACTTTTCTTTTCATTTTATCGAGTATTATGTCCCAGACTTCTGCTCTCAAAGGTCCAGCACTTACAGGCATGCCCAAGTAAGTGAAGTGAGTCCAATCATACTTGCATGTGACTCCAAAGATGTTGGCGATATTGTGGAGCACCTGTACTATTTTGTTCCAGCCATATATGCAACTTTTCAAATTATTTACCATTTCACCAGAGTAGCTTATGTATTTGTCAAGGAGAGTTTTGAAGCGCTTGGCTATTGTAGTGGAGGCCCCTCCAATCAGCAGGGTGCCATCGGCAAATTGTGAATGATTTATGTTCTTGACCCCGTCCCCAAATTTTATTCCTGTGATTAAGCCAACCCTCTGATTGAAGTCCAACGCCCTGATGAAGGATTCATCCATTAGAATGAAGAGATAAGGAGAGAGAGGGCAACCTTGTCGGAGGTCTCTGGAGGATTAGAAAGCTTCTCCAGGTCTGCCATTTACAAGAGGGGAGATCTATGGCCCTGAAATGTAGGCTCGAATGAGGTTGAGAAAGCGGTCATCAAATCCCATCTTCTTCAAGGCTGCCAAGAGGAAGGAGTGTCTCACTCTGTCAAATGCATTGACCAGATCAAGCTTGAGAATAAACCCTTTCTCGTTTCTGGTTTGACTCAAGTGGATGGCTTCTTGCACAAGTAAAATGAAATCAGTTATCTGTCTGTTGGCTAAGAATCCCCCTTGATTTTCGGAAATGAGGGAAGGGAGCAAAGGCTTTAGGCGAGTAGCAATGATTTTTGCCAAGATTTTATAGGAGGAGTTACAGAGTGATATGGGCCTGAAACGAGCAAAGGAAGATGGCTTGTTTTCTTTGGGGATGAGTGCTAGATGAGTGGCATTGGTATATCCTCCTATTTTGCCTTTTCGTTGGATCCAATTGAGCATTTTTGTCAAGTCCTTTTTAATAATTCCCCAGAATGCTCGATAAAAGAAAATGGGAAAGCCATCCGGTCCCAGGGCTTTATCAGGTTGAAGAGTCCAGATAGATCTCTTGATTTCCTCCTCATCTATCTCCTTGCTTAAAATGTCATTCATTTCCCTGCTTATCCCTGTTGGGAGATGCTGCAATAAATCTGTATAATCCTCTGCTTCCTTTGTTTCAGTTAGCAGGTCCTGATAGTGATCTGTAGCAGCTCTTCGAATGGCTTCCTGAGTGCTTTGTCTATCACCTTCAACATCTAGGATGGAGCTTACATTATTCCTTATCTTTCTGGTTGTTGTTTGCTTGTGAAAAAAGGTTGAGTTCTTGTCACCCCCTTGTAACCATAATTGTGTCGACTTGAGCCTCCATTTTGTTTCCTCTTCTTTGTTAACTCGGTATAACTGTAAGTAGAGTTCATTCTCCTGCTGTTTGTTCTCTTGGGAAAGGCCATTTTCCTCTATTTCTCTTTGAATACTCTCCAAATTGTTCTTAATTTCTTTTTTTAACTTCTCTGGTTCTTGATACTTTGTTTTAGCCCATTCTTTTATGGCTTGTTTTGTTTTATGTAGTTTTGTTTCCCAAATGAAACTGGGAGAGCCTTCCACGTGTTGGATCCAAGAGCTGTAAACAATTCCTGCAACTAGTAGTATATCATTCCATAGAGAACTATATCTGAATGGGATGGGCCCAAGGGGCCTATGATTTTCCAACGTTAGAGTTATTGGGAAGTGGTTGGAGGTAGAGCACATTAGGATGTTAACATATCCAACGGAGAAAGCAGAGAGAAGTGTAATATTGATGAGAATTTTGTCTAACCGCTCCATGATGTTACCAACACCCATCCTGCAGTTGTTCCAGGTGTATCTACGGTTTTTTGGAGGGACATACATAAGATCATGCTCCTGCATGATATTTTCCAACTGTATTCTATATGGATTAGGGGTAAAACTACCTCCCCTTTTCTCATTGGCGTGGAGGATTAAATTAAAGTCACCTCCTAGAATAATGTTAGTGTTCTCTTCTGCATCCAGACTGTCTTTTAGATCATGCCAACAACTATCCTTATCTCTAATGTGGTTCGGCACATAGATGTTGTAGATGATAATGGCTTGCTGATCTGCTTTATTTTCCAGAGTTGTTTTGATCCAGCGTTGATTTATTACTTCCGAAATACAGTTCTAGATATCTTGATTCCAAATTGTTACTATTCCTCCCGAGGCTCCTCTTGCCTCACTAATGCTTCCTCTATACTGTCTCTGCTGCTCAATGACTTTACTCATTTCCTTGTGGTTTTGTTTTGTTTCTTGTAACATAATAATTCATGGCTTCTCAGAAATGATAAGATCCCTTAGGGCTGCTACCTTAGAGGGGTGCCCAAGTCCCCTGATGTTCCAAGATAAAAATTTTCATCATTGGATATGCGGTGTGCAGGGAGGTGCTCGCCCCCCTTGGTCCTTGTTGATTGCTTCTTTGTCATGCTGTCCCAGGATATAAGTCTCTATGGGTGTCTGCATTTCCATTCCTATGTCCTTTTGTGCATTCTCATCCCTATGCTGCTTGTCAGATTTCCTGCCCGGGCTAGGTTTCTTCGAGGGTTCACTAGAACCCCCGTGATCTTTAGATGAGCTTTTGGTAATTCTATTAAGGGGAGGATCAAGGAGAGGCTGAGGGGAAATAATAAGAGGCAATGAGGATTCGATAAGGTCATGGCATTAGCTTTTAGGGAGAGGGGGCTCCTGGGGATCGGGGGGGAGAGGACAGAGAAAGGGTTGGATGAGGGAAGGGTTTGGGGACGGGAGAGGGGAGGTGGCTTAGAGGGAGTAGGGGAGGAAGGGCTGGGATGGGCTGCAAACGAGGTCGAAGGGCCTGAATCAAGGGGAGCTTTTACTGAAGAGACCGTTTTCTTTTTTTTTTTACCATTTCCCATTGTTCTTTTTGTGATCCATTTTCTACATCAATAAGCTTAGTGCATCTATTGGCAAAGTGGCCATATTCGTGACATACCTTACACTTAAAGGGGATCTACTTGTAATCCAGTTGCTGTATGTGGCTCCATTTGTCCACTTTAAGCTTGATGGCTTCCGAGAGGCCTTTGCCGAGGTCCACTTCAACGCAGATCTATGCACAGGCTTGCATATTTTCTTTTGGTTCACTGTGATTAATATATTTTCCGACTACATTTCCAATAGTGCGAATCGATTCATCTCCCCAGCAATGAAGAGGGAGGTGAGGGAGCCGGACCCAGACTGAGACAGCACTAGGAACATCCAACTCTAGATCAAAATCTGGGGTCCATTTGTTGAGATACAGGCCCATTGAGTCCATGAAATAGGGCCCATTTCTGAAGATTAAATCCTTATCTTCTTTAGTTTCAAAGTGGAAGGTGAAGTACCCTTTCCCGCAGAATCTGATGGAGATTTTACCTTGTACTTTGTCGGACCAGTTCCTTTCAACCCATCTTTGAACAGTTTTTGGAGATGGCCAGAGGCCCGTGAATTGACTTATAAGTCCTCTTTCTACTAGGGACAGGGCAGCCATGCGTGGGAGAACTAGGGGTAGACTGACCTCCTGAAGAACATCCAGCTTTTTTATAAATTTCGAGACTACTGGTCGGGGATGCTATGGGGGCAACGATTTAATCAGTGTTGAAAAAGCTTGCTGAAGATCAATCCCCTCTGGTGGAGCTTCCAGAGGGGCCATGGAATGGGTCGAAGCTCAGTCTCCCGCAGTTGCAGCTCGAGCACGTTTCGCATTCTATCCTAGGTCAACAGAGTGTTGTTCGTTGGTTATAGCATTTTTGGACTACCTGAACATGAAACTTTAGAATTGTCTAAGGATCTACTAAGTCGGTGAATGATGATATTGAGAGTGTAGATTATAGGAAAAATACAATAGTACCTAATGATGAAAGTGAAAATAATGATATAGATGTTTCTAACGACAAAGATAAATTCATTGAAACCATTTTTCAGCAATGGAGTCAAGAAGAGATAAGATTTTTCTATCCAGAAATATGGCAGAAAGAAAGCCGGGAATATGAA
Organism: Pinus taeda; assembly: GCA_000404065.3. Lineage (NCBI taxonomy): Eukaryota > Viridiplantae > Streptophyta > Pinopsida > Pinales > Pinaceae > Pinus > Pinus taeda. The sequence continues at coordinate 16,033 of APFE030714874.1, forward strand.
ACACAAGAAGCAAAGCAAAGAAGACAATTTCAATATGCAATGTTTTGGCAGTAGTCCATAGTTGAACGCATATTTGAAGAGGAAGTTGTAGAAAACAGGATTCAATTGTTTTTTAGAACAAGTTCAAGACAAGTCAAAGAAAAATTGCAGCAACAACAAGTGAATAAAACCCACAACAAGAAAGTTCAACAGAGAATGAAGCAATTTCGAAGATATCAATCTTGGAAAAAGAGAAAGAGAAAATGCAAAATAGTAAAAGTTTTGAGTCATTATAAGCCTAGCTGAGGAGTAAAGATGTTTTAATGATAATTGAGTCAAGTCATGTATGAGTTATGTTGAGTCATACGGTAGTAATTAAGGAGGAGTATTAAAAATTGTAATTATTCCTGCATGTGGAGTTAGCTAAAGTTATAGAGTCAGTGAAGTGAGGGTTGAGGGTTGAGTCAAGTTGAGTGATGGATGAAGAGTTAAGTGCAGTCCATATTTACAGTGAGTTAACTGAGTTAAGTGTGTGCATGTCAAAATATTTTAGACAAGTAGCTAGTTGGAAAAAGTTAAATATCCTTCATTGGGTTCATTGTAAGTGATCAATAGAAGATCCACAACTCTTGAGTTTTATGTGTGAATTTGTGTATTGACTCCTCCACCTTTCCAACAATGAGGTGGAAGATATGCTAATTGAAATATGGTTGAATGAAGGGAACAGGGGCAGCTTCACTGCTAAACCTGCCATCTATAACTTTCCTGGAAGTGATATTCCCACCTGTGCCCATGATTTGGTTCCTGAAACTATTGCAGTTCACAAGCTCAAGGACAGGGAAACGTGGTTTCTAGTGCTGAAATATTTCAATATCACCACTGCAGTTTTTTTTTCAGAGAGAAAAATATGTATAGTATTATATTGAGACAATATAAAGAGTACATATGAGATACGTCAAGAGCTAAATAACTAGCATCCTTGCGATCATATGGAACCAAAATCTTACAGATATAGGGCCATCCCATGTAGATCAGAAACATGTATATAGCAAATAGTCTGACAAAATGCAAGGAACTAATTCAGATAAGAAAATACTAAAAGCCAAAAAGAGAAATTTGTGAAACATATCTGGATAGGGAAGAAAGCAAAAATGATCAGATCATATTCCAGGGATGAAGAAATCTTGAATGAAGCATGTACGGTCGCCCTAAGATATCATCAAAGACCAAGCACCAAGCTCATGAGACAGACCTTCCTTAGACAGACGGTCAGCCTGATCATTAAGGGAGCGGGGAATGTGCTTGATAGATGGTTGAACTAAATTATTCCAAAAATACATAATCCGATCCATCCATCTAGAAAGATGTGGATAATTGATATGGCAGGCACCCCTGACATGGTCAATCATGACTTTCGAGTCTCCAAAAATAGAAATGTTCTGTATCTCCATAAACACACAGAAAGCAAGCAATCCAACGAGAGCCCTTGCCTCAGCTAGGCTGTTAGTACCTCTCCCCCCGTTCCAAGATAAAAAATATTGCAGCTTCTCATCCATGATTATATGAACCCTGCATCCACATATATTGCACTGTTCGGCCCCATCAAAGAAAGTCGTGGGCAAAGTATTGAGAGGGACTGTCTCATCAATTTTTCGTTGCACATCCTTCTCGGGTTCCTTGATAGGCAACATACCATGTGTGGCTAAAATATGTTGCAAAGAAGACATCAAAGGCTCTTTAGACTCTTGGAAGATCTTGGCGTTCCTCCATTTCCATAAGCACCATAAGACGATGATAAACAGAGAATGCCAAGATTCTTTTTGTGCACACCACCATTGAAAAGCATCCTGTACTGTAACAAAAACATTGTGAGAAAAACCAAAAAGCAGAGACAATTCGTACCAGATCTGTTGGGAGGAGTCGCATTGGAAAAACATATGAAGGTTGGATTCCTTCGCTGCCTGACACATGGAACATCTACTCGGACCATGCCAGCACCTCCTCCGCAAGTTATCCCATGTCAAATTGCGGTTGTTGAATACCAGCCACGTGAACAATATCATTTTAAGAGGGCAACCCAATTTCCAGAATTTAATGGAAAATAAAGAGCATGAGATTTTGGCCTTAGAATGAATCATATCCACATATATGTCTCTTACTCTAACAGGCAATTTTTTATTTGGAACACTCCATATAAGCATATCCGCAGAACCAGATCGATGGATGCCCAAACTACATAGAAAGTTTTTTACTGAATTCCATTATGAATGAAGCGTGACAGGCATGTGAAGTTCATGAGCGTCTTAACAAATAGGAATAGGGCCGCACCAGGAAGAAATAATTTTATCCCACGTGAAAATACCATTTCTATAAAGAAACGATAACAAACTTTTAGGGATGCAAGAGTGCTCACGATCGCCAGTAATGGAATCAATGCCAATGAAGACACGGTCACCAGAGAAAAGGTTCCAACTCAGGTGTTGCAGGAAGTAATGTTGGACATTCCTAAGACTGATCCATATTGCAGAGCCATGGCTAATTCCGATAGAACCCCTTCAATACCAAAATACTAGATCTTTATCTTGCAGGTATTTTTTCCTAATGGATGAACTCCAAAGGTCTTCACCGAAAATGGCCCTCGTCAGCGATTTGTGTAATAGTGCTCTATCAAAAGAACGCATGTCAAGCAGGCCCCAACCACCATACTTCTTTGGCATAGAGATCATTTCCAGTTTCATTAGGTGAATTTTGATTTGACTGGAACTTCCACCCCAGATAAAATTTGCCAACAATCTATTTATCTTGAAGATAATGCTAGCCAGAAGAGAGTAAATATGAGCCCAATACACCGCTAACTGCGACAAGACCGACTGAGACAGAATGAATCTCCTGGCTAGAGACAGAGCCCTGTGTTCCCAGGCCGAGATTTTTCTATAGAACCTTTCCAGGATCTAGTGCCAGTCCAAACTTGAATAACCTTTGGCTTTTAATTGAAACCTAGATATTTCATGCCATCTTTAATCGATTTCATAACAATACCAAGCATATCAGCAATCCATATAACCATTTCCATGTTTGTATCATTATGGTGAAGGGAAGATTTACCTTTGTTAATATATAACCCAATGGCCCTCTAGAACCTATTGAGAATGTCGTTGAGGCAGATCCATGTTGACCTACACAACATGGCGAAGATGAGCACATCATCTACAAATAGATTATGTGATACATAGATACCCTTGCAGATCCTAACCGGCTTGCAACGTTTATTCGCCACGCCTCTGTTTATCTGAAGTATGAGTGTGTTCATAGCCAGAATAAATAAGGGAGGCGAATGGGGGCATCCCTGGCGAAGTCCCCTTTCCGTAGGAAAAAAAGGAGAAGGTATTCCATTAATAAGCACCGAATAATGGACATTTTCAACACATGACATTATCTAATCAATGGATTGAGAGTTTAGTCCGATTTTAGCCAGCAAACACCTCAAGAATCCCCGATCCAAACAATCGTAGGCTTTCTGCAAATCAACTGTAAGAATGGCCGCATCCATTGATTTTGTTATCATTGAAAACATACATTCCTGAGTGATGGCAACAACATCCAATATATTGCGGCCTTTTAAGAAGGCATGTTGATCCATTGTGAGGAAGGAAGCCAGCGTCGGTTTCAATCTTTCCGCAATAATCTTGGATATGATTTTGAATGATATATTGCATAAAGATATCGGCCATAAGTCCTGAAAAGATTCCGCTTTGTCTTTCTTAGGAATAAGAGCAATCAGAGTGGATGAAGTGTTATGGTGAATACTTCCAGATATTCGGGATGCCTCTACCATCTGCATCAAGTCATATTTGAGGAGGTCAAAAAGTGAATATAGAACTCAATGGTCCAGCCGTTCGGGCCAAGACTTTTGTCCTTACAAAAAGCTTTTAGAATGCCAAGAAGTTCCCCTTTAGTAATGGGCTGGAGAAGACTCGCGTGACCATCGTCGTCGAACATAGTTGGTGCCAATTCGATCCCCTAGAGAACATCCAGAAAATCGCAACCTTCCTTCCTTTTATATTGAGATTTAAAATGCTGCATTGCTTCATTTGTGATATCTTGATGGGATACGAAGTATCCACCATTTCCATCAGAAATTTTCCAGATTGAGTTTTTGACCCGCCTAGCATTTGCAGCTTTATGAAAATAACTAGTGTTCGGTCGCCTTCCTTGAGCCATAAAGCCCTGCTTTTGAGCCTCCAAGTGGCCTCCTCCTGTAAAAGAAATTTTTGCTTTCTGATCTCTATGTCCCTTATGCGACATTTAATATTGAGAGGAAGATCATTTGTACAGGTGGAACCAATGAGGTGGTCCAACTCCATTTGTATATTGAGAAGCGACTGCCTGTCCCTTTTTTTCCTGTCTAGTTGCCAATCCTTTGACATCTTTCTCAATACCACCATTTTTTCCCTCAAAGACATCATTGGAGGGGATGTATCACCGGCCGATAGCTCCTTCCATGATTTCGAAATAATCGTATTGAATTTTGGGACCTCCAACCAAGTTCGATTAAATTTGAAAGGGCAACCCACTCTGAAACCCTTCTCCCTCCAGCTTAGTTAATCAATCGAAGTTGTATCACCTGTGATTTCCGGCATTGGAGATCTCGTGTGGACTGAAATTTTTAGATTTGGAAACCGGGAAAATGATGTGAGGAGAATGAGGGATGTCGGTGAGGAATAATTTGGTTTGTTGAAGAAATTTGGATATCTGATTAATGGTTATATTCTTTTGTAATATTTTGGTTATACATACATCCCAATAAAATTCTAATGGGTTAAGATTATTGCATCCTTATGTTGTTGTGGCCATTAATTATATTGCAACTTCAAAACATAATACTTCAGTTGTTGGGTAATTGTTCATTACATCGCTTAGTTTTCGGCGTTTTTTAAGAATGATTTTGGTTCTAATTTATAATTAGGAGGGTGTTTTATAAGTAATTCTTAGTAAATTTCTAGGATTAATATTTGTTTTTTTCCTATAAATCTGATTTCAACTAGGGGATTTGAACTTTGAATCTCTCAATTTTTACAAATTTCACATTACTTAAATTATCAATTAAATTACACTCCAAACTCAAATTTCTTCAACCTAGAATTGAGATTTTATTGTATTTCATATTCACATACCTTCGGGATCAGAAAAACATGAAAGAGGTTAATTATTTGACCTCATTTATATAACCCAAATTTATTTGTTTTCATGTCTTCAGATTCATCAAAATTTAAATTTAAACCACTAGATTCATCAAATTCAACTTTAGAAAAACACATCATCAAATTCAAAATTATTTCATTTATTATTGAGAGCAACTGAAATCTGAAAAACAAAAATTCATTAAATGTATATTTAGAAAAAAAAGAAAAAAAAAAATTAAAAAAAAAATAAAATTACATTCAAAACTATTTCATTTTTATCTAAACTTGATGAGGCAATTTGACATCAAACAATTTGGTAACTTTATGAACAGTTCTATTTTCTCATCTCATTTCATTTACTTATCCAAAAAAACCATATCCAATAAGACTGCAGCAAGAAAAAATTCAATAAACCATATCCAATAAGACTGCAGCAAGAAAAAATTCAATAGAAAAAAATCTTTGCTTTCCATATAATAACTTCTATAACTTCTAATCATTTTGATAATTTATTTTTTATTTTCCATAATTTTTGAACAATCTGTCCAGTATCAACCTGCTCTTCTCAACCCTATAAATAACCATATAGTCAAAATAACAACGTTTATGTCTGGTATTTAAGATGTGCCCAGTTGCATTTTGACGCTGTAAAAATCATTAATATTATGGCCGATCTGTCTCTGTAAAATATTCATAAAATCGGATGTAAAATTTATGGCCAAAATGTCACCGTAAAAGTTATGGCTAATATTAGTTTGTTTATCCGAGAGATTTAAAGTTAGGTAAAAAAGTTTGTTTAGGTATTTCTGAAACTAATGCAAGCATATTTGAAATAAAAATTTAATATCAACTTAAATAAAAATTTAATATGAATTGATAGAGATTAATTTTTTTTCGGTGTAAATTATTTTAAGTAATGTGTTATTTTTTATTGTTTAAATTGTATTTTTGAATGTTAAATAGAGATATATATAACACAAATAAAAATTTAAATTTTTATTATATATTTTATATATATGAAATTGATATAAACATAAATTAATTAACATAGATATTCAAATAGTTTATTTAAATCTCTTGTTAACTAACAAACCTCTCATATTGGATTGTAAAATAGACTCAAAATTTTTAATTTCAATTTCAATATCAATATCAATTAACAAACTAATTTTACTTTTAATATAAATAGACAACCAAGATATCAAATTATTGTAAAGTACTATTTTGCTTATAATATACGAGTTCACCTACCAGCAATCATTTGATAAAATTTATGGAGATATGATATTCTACCTCTTTTTTATTAAACTTATAAACATTTAGAAATAAAAACATAATTGGTAAAAAAATCAGATAATATTTATACATATTATTATTATTAAAATTATTTAATAATATAATTCATTTTTTATTTAATCTAGACCATTCTGTATTTTAAAATAATTTAATAAATTCAATTGAATATATTAAAAATTTGTAAAATTTATTTTATTTTTATAAAGAATGCTGAGAAGGGGAGTGCCCTCACAGAGTGAGAGAGAAAAACCACAAAAGTGTTAAAAAAATGTATGAATATCAAATGTGCAACCCAATTAGAGGCTTTATTTTAGGTTAGTGTGATTAATAATTAATATTATCTTGTTATAAAATTGTAAGAATTAAATAAAATATTAATAGGTTTTATTAAAATTTTTATATTTAAAAGAGAAATTTAATTTTTTAAAATTATATTTATAAGTTAGAGATTTTAACTTGAGTGTTTGTACTTCTAGTAAAATAAAAATAAAATAATATAAATAAGGTAATATTCATAAAATTATTATATAATCATAATTAAATATTTGTAATTAAAAATAATAATCAAAGTTTGTGAATGTCCTTAGAATATGCTTGGTCTGAGACCTAGATTAGCCGTTGGGATGAAAAGGAGTGCGAAACATTGGAAAAGAATTGCAAATCTTATTGAAACGCCGGCTGTCAGGTGTTGGCGGGTGTGCCTCGTTCATTATAGTTTGACTTTATATGCGTGGTTAGTTCATTATAGGTTAATTTTTACGCCGTAAGGCGTTATTCTATGAGAACAACTCCCTCGGTGCCATCGTGTAAGGTTGTCTGCGGTCCATTCTCAATATTAGACGATAGAATTATCTTCTGCCGTCGGATTGATACCTCCAAACGAAATTGCAAAACTGCCGAGTACTTCAATCAGCTGGATTGATACCTCCAAAAGAAATTGCAAAACCGCTGAGTACCTCAATCAGCCGGAAAAACTGCAAGACCGCCAGGTGCCTCCATCAAGCGGCATATCCAGACGGTTACTAACTCCCCAGTCGCTGTAACGGTAAGGAGTGGCACTCAACAACCGCTGAGGTTGTATTAATAGAAATGGCACACAAGAACAGTTGAAGTTGTATTAACAGAAAGTTGAAACGCTATAATCCCCCACCTTTGTGATGCCGAAATCTCTTTTTTCATGAATCTTTGTGGGTACAGCAGGCGTTATTGATCTTGTTGGGCCGGCGTACCAGCGGATCCTTCTTCCAGATTCTTTAGAACAAACCATTAATTGTCGTTGAACGTTTCGGGCTGTTGCGAGTGAATGCATGGGACTGAATGAATAGGATGCCTTGTTAGCGTAAATTGAATGAATCACGCTCTGCTGCTCTATCGTGTGTCAATACCACGAAATTGTATCTCCGGGCTCATGCAGCAAGTCACTGACGGACTTCCCACGACCTCAAAACTGCAGGACCGAATTTGGCGAGCTGATTCTAGTCTTATAGTTAGCTTCTGACATGATTTTTTTGTTAACTTTCTTTTGATAATCTGTATGTCTCAGAATTTCAAATATAGTGACCATCACAAGGTGGATCAGCCATGTGTGTTGATGGCATATCCATCGGTTTAACTCTGATTCCTTGTTTTTGTTTAACGAGGGAATCAAGCTGTATGGATCATGAACTCCCGTTGTCCGGCGTGTTAAAAGTGCCATTTAACCTCGGCAGTGGACCACCTACTGCCGCTGCTGGAAGTTGCGGGTTATCATTTTTCTAATTTTCTATATTTGTGAACCAAAACGCTTCTGGCCGTAGCATACATAGAAATACATTTCACCAAACAGAAATGCATTTTGGCCTCTGCCGAGTGCCTTCTGATATTGCTTTTGTTGACTTTTCCAGGCACAGACCTTTGGATTTTTAGCATGGAATTTTTTTATTTTGCACAATGTAATCAATAAATCATTTATGGCTACATTGTGGCATGTCGTTTCTTATTTATTACGAGAGAAAATGTCTTACTAAAAAATAAAATCTATTTATTATATATGTATATTATTTTTTATTTATTAAATTTTTTTTTGAAGTATATATTTATTATGCGCCTTTCATTTCTGAAAAAATATGCGTTTAACATCCCCAGCACATAATGTCCGCGATAAAATTTTGACATTCTTAATGGTTCTTATTCGATGTCTAATAGTATATGGACTTATTTATTATAAGAAAGATGTGTTACTAAAAAAAAATCAATACTTATTAACTAAAAAAATCTATTTTTTATATATATAATATATATAAATATAACTTTTATTTATTAAAAGTTTTTTCTGAAGTCTTCATTTCTGAATAATATCTGTTTGTAATTTTCAACAACCAGTCTTAGCATTTTTTAATAAAACTTGGTATTGATCTATATGCTATTGCATATAATGTTTGACATAAATATTTTTGAATTTTGAATTTTAATGAGTTTTATAGATGTCCAAGTAGGGTGATTTGTGATTTATAGGGTGGTGGAGGTTACAATGGATTTGAAATATTAGAAACATGCTAAACATTTTTTAAAAAAATTTATAAAATTTTATAGTAATTTTATTTTATATAAATTTTTTTATGATAATTTTATTTTATTTTATTTATTTATTTATTTTATTTTGTGATTAAAAGAATCAACATTACACAATTCATTTGTACCTAATCATTTTCTCTATCTTTTCCAAACCACATACAAGTCCAAACAATCTTCAAGGTAATTAGCCATACGAAAAGACTACACCAAATTGTTTGGAAAAATCATGTACCAAAAGGCTACACCAAATTGTTTGGAAAATCATGTACCAAATTGTTTGGAAAAATCATGTACCAAAAGACTACACCAAATTGTTTGGAAAATCATGTACCAAATTGTTTGGAAAATCATGTCAGACTACATCGACTACACCTTGTTTGGAAAAATCATGTCACGACTCAGAGTTAACATTTATCGAGGAATTTATCGAGGAGGAATTTATCGAGGAATATATATGTGTGCAATTTGGAGAGATCTAGATAATTGTGTTCAATAGTGTGTGCAATTCGGAGAGAGATCTAGATAATTGTGTTCAATAGTCTTCAAACCAATTTTTGATCTAGATAATTGTGTTCAATAGTGTGTGCAATTCGGAGAGAGATCTAGATAATTGTGTTCAATAGTCTCCAAACCAATTTTTAGATGATCATGTTCAATAGTCTCGAAACCAAAATTTTAGAAAATTAAATTTAATAATTGCCTTCAATAGTTTAATAATTATGAAATTTTAGAAAATTAAATTTAATAATTGCCTTCAATAGTTTAATAATTATGTTCAATAGTGCGTGCAATCCGGAGAGAGATCTAGATAATTGTGTTCAATAGTCTCCAAACCAATCTTTAAATGATCGTGTTCAATAGTCTCCAAACCAAAAATTTTAGAAAATTTAATCCTTAATCAAGGCGGTATGTGATATCAGCTGAATATTTGAGTATAAAGATTTAGTCTCCAAACCAAACTTTTAGAAAATCCTTAATCAAGGCGGTATGTGATATCAGCTGAATATTTGAGTATAAACATTTAGTCTCCAAACCAAACTTTTAGAAAATCCTTAATCAAGGCGGTATGTGATATCAGCTGAATATTTGAGTATAAAGATTTAGTCTCCAAACCAAACTTTTAGAAAATTTAATGCTTAATCTAAGGTCATATGTAATATCATATGAATATGTATAAAGATTGAGTCTCCAAACCAAAATTTTAGTAACTTTAATATTTGAGTATAAAGATTTAGTCTCCAAACCAAACTTTTAGAAAATTTAATGCTTAATCTAAGGCCGTATGTGATATCATATGAATATGTATAAAGATTGAGTCTCCAAACCAAAATTTATTTTTATATTTGAGAGAGTGCCCTTGTTTTCAAGGGGCTTGCAAAACATCGTTTCTTGCTTTAAATTTGATATTGTTAATAGTGACAGCAAATTAAAAATAACAATTTACTATTTCAACAAAGCATACCTCAATTCTTACGAGTAAATAACAATTTACTATTTCAACAAAGCATACCTCAATTCTTACGAGTAAAATGGTAAGAGACTGATCTATAATGCTAAGAGAGTGATCTCCCATCCAACAGTAAGGAAAGTCATCAAGATGTTTATGCATCTACATAAGTTGAATCACTTGATGCACTTGCCTTTCAAGTATCCCTTAACTAATATAAAATCTTTCATATCTTGGAAATTTTGTGATGGTGCATGGTTGACTAAGTAATGTTTCATGAACTAGTTGAGTACTTATAATAGAAAGAAAAGTGTCAAGTTACTCAAGGCCATATTGGCATGAACAAGAGTTGATTTCATTCATCCAAACTTCAGAGGGATTACAATCTAGAAAGACGGATCAGACAGGCAATTCTGTTCTATAATCAATGGAATTAGTCATTGGCTCTAAAAAGACTTAATTTGCAATTATGTGAGATAGTGCTTCTATGAGATATGTGTCTGTGAGTAAAATGAAGAGATTTAAATCTGGAATGACTCAAGTTAGCTAAATTGCATTGAAGGCTACATGGGATTAATCTACAAAATCACAGTTGCATGGACACAAATGGTATGAAAAAATGGGATGGACTATGATGTTAAAAATTTGGAAGTGAGTGGTGCCGACCTCCCAAGCCAAGGTGGGAATGAGATACAATTGAAGCCCGGAGCTTTTCCAACACAAAATCAAAATCATAATAAGATCTGAAAACGTAAATTCTCATTCATGAAAAATGAATGGTACCACCCAACTATAATAAGATTATGCAAGACTTTGGGCATGGAAGGATGGATCTTCAAGCCCTGAAGTAACAAGTCATAAGACTCACTATTGCAAAGAACAAAGGTCATCTTGTCATAAGACTCACTACTGCAAAGAACAAAGGTCATCTTTAGGATTTCAGTGATCTATATCTACAAGCACAAACCTATCTCACAAGTTAGAATGAAACAGAATTTTGTAAACTTTTATTAATTAAAAAAGAGAGGTTACGGGGTTTGAGGAAGGAAGATATGTTGCAACAACATTAAGAATTCTCTTTCACTCAAACACCTAACATATCACATTTGTGTTTATTTATGCCCTTCTTCACATGTTCTCCCCTTATGGCATTTCCTTTGCAACATCTGGTGCAATTGCTAGTTTAGATATAATTGAGAAAAATATAATTGAGAAAATTGGCATGGCTGGAAGGGTTAGTGATTATTAAAAATTATAAATGGATTGAAAATCACTAAAAATTTGATTAAACCATATTTAATAATTAATTAT
>APFE030714874.1:28913-52161 GCA_000404065.3 Pinus taeda
AATTTTAAAAATAGTGTTTCCGGTGAACATTAAAGCCGTAGTAAAGTTTTTTCCCAGCATTGAAAATTTATATATATAAACAAAAATTATATCATAAAGGAATTCCAATTTTGATATTATTTTTTTTAAAGGTCGTAACTGAAAAACGATGCATCGTTTTCAAATGATGAACAAAACGGGTCGGAGCATTTCGAGGACAAGAAAGCGACCTTTCGTAAATGCAATTATTTTTTCTTTAAATGGAAAACCAAGGCTGCTTCACAAGAAAGCGTTGTCCTTCCGCCGTTGGCTGTCGGCCTGCAGTTGAGCTCAGTATTTGAAAATATCGGTTTTTATGGCAAGAAATTGTTAATAAAGAAAATTTTTCGTTGACGGGAAACTTATTGTTTAGCGTTAAAGATCGACGCAAATTGCTCCAGGAGAACGGCGTGAGGTCGGGTTTCGGCATGAATTCGTCGTTAGAGAACAACAACAACTCTTCCTTTGGTTACTCTGACAGCTGAGGTTCTGGTTGAAGACAGTATCAAACACGCTTGCCAACAGCTTACCATGAAACTGAGTGACATACAAATGTCTTCAAGAAGAGCTGCAGAAGCAGGTATCTTGAATTTTTTTTTCAAGTCTTTTCGATTTGTAGAGGTATTATTTACTTTTAAAAGGCATGTCTCTACATAATGGAGATCTGGTTTAGCTGTTTGCGACGAATGGAGTTAGGTCATGAATTATTGTCTGAGAAACTCTTCTTTTACTTTTATCTGTGTAAAACCTCCATTCCTACCATTGCACCAGTAACCTGTTGTCGTATTTCCGTGATCCTGCTACACGAAGGATTGATGTAGCAACTTGGCTTATGTAGATCTTCCTGATGAGCCTTCGGAAGAGGATTTGAGAGCATGCTTAAGTAATGGGAGCATTCTTTAATTGAATTGTGGCTCGATACCGAAGGTACATTTTACCTCCTCCTTACCATGTGCTTATTCCCCATGTTTAAGGCAGTGGACAATTTTTGTTTCCGTTCTAGAGCCAATAATGAATTCAGCAATTAGACTGTAGCGGATATCATAATGAATTCAGCAATTAGACTGTAGCGGATATCATATTTTTGTTTCTGTTCTAGAGCCAATAATGAATTCAGCAATTAGACTGTAGCGAATATCTTATTTTACATAGAAGGGAAATTTTTGTCTGGAAAACTTTTTGAACAAGCTTCTCCAAATGAAAATCTTCAATCTCTTCGGTGTTTTCCAAATGAAGCTTAAGTAGATTCCCTTTCCCCTTTACGCACGAATTATATTGACATTGGATTTTCTCGAAGCACGAGGAACTTGGTCTCATAGGGGAAACGAATTGGCCATAGTTATTGATGGATTTGGGATTGGTGAGTAAGTGATTGGGTAGAGAAATTTGCAGGGAGGTGGATTGTGAAGATGTCGAATCCATTATCAGGCCTTCCCACCATAGAGAAAACTACTGTGCCCTCTACTTTTCTCTGATCGCCTATCGATATGGCCATAAAGTCTGCAGTGAGAAGAATTTCAGCTCAGCTTGTTTTGGGGCCTCCCATCACAGAGAAAACCATTGTGCCCTCTACTTTTCTCTGATCGCCTATCGCCATGGCCATAAAGTCTGCAGTAAAAAGAATTTCAGTTTAGCTTGTTTTGGGGGCGAGGAAAGAATGAGGGAGTGGACATTACGACTCCCACTAGAAGGACTGGGCCATGACATCTGGCTGTTCAAACAACTCTTACACACACTATCACGCTTGGGCTTTTCTTTTTCTTTTCAGGAATATGTGAAAACACTGTTAGTAAATCCAGGCAATGAGAAATAAGATGTTAAATTTTATAGTTAATTAAGTTAAAAATAAACCTATTTAATTATTTTTTAAAATAATAAATTTCAAGATATAATATAAAATTATTGAATTTTTGTAAATTCTTTTTTTTATTATCAAATTCAATCTAATATAAGAAAAAAAGATGTTATTTTATAGTCATAAGTTAAAAAAATAAATGAATAAATAATTTTTTAAAAAATATCAGATGTATTTAAAATTATAGGAATTTTTGTTTTTTTTTTTCAAAATCCAATCTATATGAGTTTGATAAAACCTAATACAATTATTACTATCTACTCTATGCAGAGATAAATAATAATATGTTAAATTAATAACTATTTTTAGAATTAATTTGGTATATAATAATTGTTATTGATATTTGTTGATTTTTATTAATGTTATTAAAAATTCAAATTATAAATATCGTGAGGTGTTATCTTTGGGAATAATCTCATTTATCTTTGTTTGAGGTGTTATTTTCGGGAATCATCACATTTATCTTTGTTAAAATCTACGTTTCAAACCAACCTTTGTGATTCATCATTAGTTATAGATCCACGAGAGAAGAAGTCAGATCAAGTTCTGACTTTTTCTCTCATGGAACTATTACTGATGATGAACAAAGGTTGGTTCGAAATCTCGATTTTAACAAAGATGAATGCAATGACTACTGAAGATAACACCTCATAACACCTCACAACATATAGATTGCAGAAACCTCAAATCAATTAGTATAAATATTGTTATTAAAAATATGGATATGAAATATCACTGAGGACAACCATCATCTCTGGCATTCAAGGAAAACCACGCCATGTGGAATAACCTCTTAGTGGTCACTAAGAGGGCAGGTTTTCATCCAGGTCAAATGCTTTCTTTTGCAGTTTTTTTCTCGTGCCAGATGCGTTCTCCTAGGAGATGTTTTCTTGGCCTTCTAGCTATTAACCTGGTTCCTTATGCTCGAGGAATATAAACGAAACAAAAACACTTTTAGAGCTTACTCCATACCCTTATACAAAAATATTATTATTAATCAATAGTATATTTATTTTTAATAAATTACTATATTATTAAAATTGATTTATTATTGATAATAAAATTACGAATATTATGATAATCAATAATAATAAAAATTTTTGTTATAATGAAATAGGAAATACGTTAATATTAATCTTTGAGCCACTTTTTTCTCTTTGAATTTGTATTTAATTATGTTACAATATTTAGTTAATAAAAATAATATTATAATACTATGTATAAATTGTATAAATAGTATTGAAAAAGGGCACATATTTTTATAGCTATTAAATAAATATCCTATTAGAAAGCCAGGCATTTTATTTATTATATATTTATTATATTAATTAAATTGATATTAAAAATATGAGTTATTATACTGGTTTTACAGCGGTTTTCGAAACAATGCCATGGCAGACGATAAAACACACCAGGGCAGTTGTTTTGTTCAGTGGTTTTGAAATTAGCTTCTTAATATTCCTTGTCAAAGCCAACAGTGGTTATAAAATATGTGTGGTTTTCCAAATAGTGGTTTTCTAAATAGTGCCATGAGAAACATTAAAAAAAGTGGTTGTGCAAATAGTGCCATGCGAAACAATGGTTTTCCAAATACTGCCATGTGAAGCATTTAAAAAAAATGATATGACGTAGCGAACAGAGAATTTAATAGGTGAATATTTTATGGTCAACAACAAACACACTTTCGATTGTATTTTTGAGGGGGTTTTAACAATGGTCTGTTGATTTAAGAGGAAAAACAGCTAGCCTTAATGCTTTAAAAAAGTTACAGTGGTTTTGATGCTTGTTTTTAAACACTGCTATTTCAAAAGATTCTGATGCTAGACCGGAAACAGTAAAATACACAACGTAATGAAAAAAAATTGCGATTCTTTTTTGTTTCTACATGAAATTTCAGAAGGCAGATATTTTATGGCGCCCATATAACATACTGTCGAGTCGATTTATGACTGGTTTTTTTACAGTTCTTCGAAATTCAAACAGAATAGAATACAGTCATTTTTTTTAAAGACCGAAAGAAACCTGCGCTGTAGCCGTTGAGGGACCGGCGGGCAGGGAGCCGCTATGGCGAAAGGGAAAGCCTAGGTGGGAAACCGTAACTAGAAAAAACCTAACTACGAAACCGCAAGCAAGAAAGCGTAGCGAGGAAAACCCTCGCGCAGAAACCCATATTCCATTCTTTGTAGATATCATGGGTTCCCCATCGCCCAGGTCCACCACATCCATAATGCGGGCACGAATATTGCTCTGCGCTTTCATACTCACAGGCCTGGGCTCTGTAATCATCTTCATGGACAGAAGAGACTTGAAAGAAATACTTCTCAGCAATACAATGTGGGCCAGAGAGCAAGACCCGGGGCTTACAGATTCGAATTCCATGATTGTTGTAAAATGTGACAATGAAATATTTCAATGTTATTGCTGCAGTTAATCAGTCCAAGTTGTATCATCTGTGATTTCCGCGATTTGAGATCTGGTGTGGCCTGAAATTTTTAGATTTGGAAAGCGGGAAAATGATTCGAGTAGAATGGGCGATGTGGGCGAAGAATAATTTGGTTTGTTGAAGAAATTTGGATGTCTTATTAATGGTTAGATTCTTTTGTAATATTTTAGTTATACATACATCCCAATAGAATTCTAGGGTTATGATTATTGCAACCTTATGTTTGTGGCCATTGATTATATTGCAACTTCAAAACATGATAAGTTTGTCGTTTGGGTAATTATTCATTATGTTTGTGGCCATTGATTATATTGAACTTCAAAACATGATAAGTTTCTCGTTTGGGTAATTATTCAATTTTGTCAGAAGAAAAAGTTTTTTTCCTGGAAGAAAAAGTTGTATATTGATTATATTAAAAATAGTGGGACAACATGTACATTATGGAGAAAATGCCTAATATTTCCGGTCAGAAGAGAAATAGATGAAGTTATATATCTTAACAGATTCATTTTATCAGATTCATTGCCGGATTCATTGCCCGTATGTATGTTGATAGATCAAAAAAAGACGGTATGAAAAAGATGATTCTAATACAGAGAGGTATTAAGTCAAAAAAACATAGTACCTGGTGATATGATAGAATATAGTGAACGAGATCCTAAAACATATCACAATATTTACGGATCTATATGTCCAGTATAGAAAAAGGATGAATAAAGTATGTGTTGGATTCTGCGGTGATGTTCAGATATGACACACCCCATTGTGATTGCAAGCTTTTTTTACAGCTCATCCGTCACCTCGCTTTGAGAACGCTTGACACGAGAGATAGCAAAAAGTGAGGGCTTCCATAATGTACTAAGAAATTCAAAACAAACAAACAATACATAGCTTAGTTTTCGGTATTTTTTGAGCATGATTTTGGTTCAAATACTCATATCCTGCGTTTGAGTAGATTGTGGAATATTTTGGATTCTAATTCTCATATCCTGAGTTTAAGTGGATTGTGAAATATTTTAGGATTCTAGAGATATTAGTCGAAATTTATTGTTTTTCATAATTTCAGATGTGTAAAAATTAAAATTAACATAAACAGATTGATCAAATTCAACTTCAGCCAAACAGATTATCAAACTCAATCATATTTCATTTATCTAATTCTCAGATTCGTCAAAACTGAAATTTGAAGAAAAGATTGGTCCAATGTACATTTTGGAAAAAAAAATTTATCAAATTCAAAATTATTTCATTTTATCAAATTCAAAATTATTTCATTTTTATCTAAGCCTAGTAAGGCAATTTTACATCAAATCGTTTATTAACTATATAAATAGTTCTATTTTCTCATCTCATTTCATTTATTTATCCAAAAAATATCCATATCCAATAAAACTGCAGCAAGGAAAAATTGAATGGGAAAAATTATTTTTTTTCTATATAATAACTGTCTAATCATTTTGATAATTCATTTTTGCCTTTCATAATTTTCGAACAATCTGTTTAATATCATTTCACTTTTTTTAACTCTATAAATAACTATATATACAAAATAACAACATTTATGTTTGGTATGGGAGATCTGCTCACTTGGATTTTGACACGGTAATTATTATTATTATTTTGAAGTTAGATTTTGATGCTTTAAAGATCATTATTATTATTACTTTATAAATAACTAATATTATTGTACTCTCTTAAACTCTATAAATAACTATATACTCAAAATATATCATCCTGCTCTCCTAAACTCTATAAATAACCATATACTCAAAATAACAATTATTATTATTACTCTATAAATAACTAATATATGGTATTTAAGATTTGCTCGCTTGAATTTTGACGCTGTAAGTTTATTTTTTTATTATTATTATTATTATTATTATTATATTATAGGTTTTGAACCATGATTTTTAAGAGGAATACAAATACATGCTCTTACCATTAAAACCACTCAAATTGTATCTATT
Source organism: Pinus taeda (assembly GCA_000404065.3). Lineage (NCBI taxonomy): Eukaryota > Viridiplantae > Streptophyta > Pinopsida > Pinales > Pinaceae > Pinus > Pinus taeda. The sequence continues at coordinate 35,200 of APFE030714874.1, forward strand.
ATTAAGATTATGGCAAAACTATCCCTATAAAATATTTATAAAATCTGATGTAAAATTTATAGCTAAAATTTCATTATAAAATTTATGGCCAATATTAAGTCTCTTTATTCAAGAGATCTGAAGTCAAATAAGAAATCTTGTTTAGGTACTTCTAAACTTAACACAATTTTGCTTTTAATTTCAGTATCAATATCAATTTCAATCAGCAAACTAATTTTAAGATAAATAGACAATCTAGATATCAAGTTTATGGAGATGTAATATTCTACTTTTTCTCTATTTGAATTTACAAACATTTAGAAAGAAGCACATAATTTGTTTTAAAAAAAATCCCATAATATTATATATAAATTAAAAAAAATAATATTTATTATTAATTATTAAATTATTAATTCATTAATATATAATTCAAGTTTTTATTAATCAGTTTAGTTAAAAAATTTTATTGAATGTATTAAATTGCAAAATTAATTTTTTTATAAATGTGTTAATTTAGGTTATGTGATTAACATATATAATTTTTATAAATATATAAAAGTTAAAATATATTATTATATTTTTATTAAAATTATATTAAAAGAATGAATTTGGTCCATTAAAAATATATTTAAAATTAAGATTAGTTTGAGTATTTGATAAAAATTGCAGTTAAATAGTTTCAAGTCTTCAAAATATAATACCGATCATTGTAAATATTTATAAAAATTATATATATTGTAATATTCATAAATTATCTTATATACAATAATAATTTTAATAAAAAATAATAATCAAAGTTTGTACTTCGTGATACTAACTCATAGTAACTACGTTGATATTGGAAACATTGGCTTACTTTTAACCAAGTGGAGCACATGTAACTTCACCTCGTTTTTTGAAAGTATATCTTGTATTGAACGGAATATAGATAACTTTGCGTTTCAACTTTTTGATGGTATTGAATGGAGTACATGTAACTTCAAATAAACATGTGTTTTTTTAAATAGCGAAGGCGTTCATTTTGTATGGAATTTTTAAATTAATTTCACAACTACAAGATGTATTAAAAGAATGTATCCATAATTAGCTTCAATCACATCTTAATTTGTTCTTAAAACTTTGAAAAGAAAGATTAATTAACAAGGGATATGTCTTTACATTAAGGTTTTTTATTTGTATTCGTGTAGGGTTCCATTAAACGTGCACTGATCATATATTTTTTTGATTCATGCGTTAGCCAAGTTGTATGTATGTAATTATTAAAGATATTATGAGTGGCATGGATGACAAGTAAATAATATGTCGATTTCAGTGACTTAATTCGCTGTTCACGAGTCTCTGATAGGTTTATTGGTTTAATGGTTCTGTGACGTCATACATATATTTTATTTTTACTGGTGTTGTAAAGTGCCATTGAACGAACATGTTCTTATTTTTGTTGCAGTCATTCAGTGTAAAACTAGTTAGGTTTCATCACTATATTGGTACTAAAGTGTTTTGGCCACAAATTATAGTGAGAAATTGGAACATTTCATATGCTTGTCATACTATTTCACATGAAGTAATTGTAATTATTTCAATTTATTTTTTTATCAAGTTTATTAATTTACCAATAAACTTTATTTTGGTGCGAAAATTTATTATAATTTATTTATTAAAATAAATTGTGTTATTTTTAAATATATGTGGGGTCATTATTGTTATTTAAAGAAGACCATATTATTTAGAGTTATTTACAATAAGGAGGCAGGGTTTCCCTTATGCCAAATATTAGATAGTTAATCTTTTTCTTTATATTTGAGAAAAATAAACACTTAACTTAATAAAAACAATTTAAAAACATACTCCAAACCCAAATTTAATATACAATTATACATAAATAAAATTTAATATTTTCTTTATTAAATATAACAATTAAATCTTAAATAATAATTAATTTATTCATTAATTACCATTTATTCTAAAATAAAATGAAGATATTTCCAGCATTTTAGATTTTAACTATATTATCAATCTCCTCATTAGAAAAAACCTATCCTCTAATAACCCAATTTCAAAATAAGAGTAAACCATGTCAAAATTGGAAATATATCAAATATGAAACCAACCTAAAAGAATCTTAAACATTTAACTTTATTCATAATCATATAATATCCAAAATATTTCAAAATCTTAATCACCACAAGTTAATAACAATGACAATGACAATGACCACAATGTCATCCTCATGGGTATAAATGGTTTGTTTTAGGGAACCAGCGGTTACCACAATGGCAGTAACATCAACAGTGACAACATGGACAATAAAAATATTAAAAACAAAAATATCTGTCGTCTAACATATAGTGGCACCAGCCTTAGTGATGGCACAATAATTTTATTTAAACTTTATATCCTAATTAATTATACAACATATTTATTTATCTGTCGTCTAACATATAGTGGCACCAGCCTTAGTAATGGCACAATAATTTTATTTAAACTTTATATCCTAATTAATTATACAACATATTTATTTTAGTGATTTTCTTAGTTTTTTTTTTTTAAGGAAGTTAATATTAAATTTATGATTAAATATTATAGAAATATTATAATTAGATTATTTTTATATAAATATAAATATTGTGAGATGATTTTATTTTTGGATATATTTTATTGGATTTGTATTTTAAAATGTTATTTTAAATTTAAAGTTATCCAGAGTTAGAGACAGATTTATCAAAAGTTGAGAGATTAAATTTTTTAATGTGTAAGTTAATTTTTTTAATGTGTAAAGCTTTTTTACTATGTAAAATTTGAAAAAAGATTTGTATGTTATATAGTTTGCTAAACATAACTTGATTTTGAGCAAACCACTAATAAAATATAAAAACTTTTATTCAAATTGTCCACATTAATATGTTTTTCATTAGATTCTTTTTCTACGGAAAATGATATTGATGTCAACACCATTTTATGCATGGAAAGAACTACACATTTTTAGTTTCAATTTGCTTATCTCTATATAAAATGTTGATAAAAGATTATATTACTTTTATGGAAATTAAAATATTTTATTTATGAATGGTAGTGAAATATTTTTTTTTTGTAAACTTCACAGATCCTCTATTTATATTTCTTTTTCAAAAAACTTTTTTCAACCCTTTGCTACAGGTGGCTTACCCGCCAGAAGGAAACCAGATAACCACTTGTCAGCATTAAACCTTATCCAAAACTTAAAGAGGTTTATTGCTATCCATCTAGCATCATAGTTTTTACTGTCTATACTATTGTTCCTGTAACATATTTTAAACTTAAAAATAAAAATGCATATCATCAAAAGAAAAAAGTTTTTGCTATCATGTTGGAACTCTATTTCAATCCTCATCCAAGGATATGACTGGGGTTGGTGCCTTAGCTCTTGATCTTGGCATCTCGCTTCTCTGTTCTATTCTCCATTTCAGGTCTTTGAGAGTCTTTTCAATTCTACCCAGGGCCAAATTGTTTCGATATGTCTATATCTGGATTATCGCTATCTCCCTGAGTAATTCCGCTCTGACTGAGTCTTTCTCCTTGTTCTTCTCATGTGCCTCTGCTCTTTTGTCTACCATTTGCTCTCAATGCAGTGTCATAGCCATTGCCACCACATTTTTCATTACCCAGTACTATTGTATAGTTTCCCTGAATAGTGAATGTCTTCCCCGAGTGTTCCTCGGGTCCGGCACCAAACTTTCCCATTCTTCCATGGGGATATCCCAATGCTTGATACTGTCGTTTAAGTCTCTTTCCCAACTTGATATCTGGGCTCTAATGTTTGGTGGGTTCTTAGTCATATAGGCATCTATGATTTTCTTCATTTGTTCTCCACCTGATTTCCTGCCTCTTTTCTTCGTCGTTCTACTTGTGCTTTCTTCCACTTTAGTTGCTCTTTGTCCTTTCCTAGGGGCCATTTTGTTCTTTGCCTGGATGTTACTGTCTTTTTCCTGATGATCTCTGGTCTAGTCCCTGTATTTTTCGGGTCTTTTACTATACCTATCACAAAATCAAAGAAGATATCAGAGTTATAATAATGGATCGACGCAATTTCCCAATTGCTCAGTTTCTTTCACTCTCCTCGAGTGACTACCGTCAAGGATTTAGATTGATGGTTTTTAGAACCGGTCCTTTTGATAACCAGCGCTGGGAATTTTCATGGTTTTCTTCCTTTTCTACACCCCTGACATCTATCTGGACCCTGCCCATCCAATTTAGGCAACCCCAAGGTTTTCTTCCTGGCTGAGGACCGATTTTGTTTCCCAAGATCTCCCAGTCTTTTCTACAGGATTTCTAAAACTCGAGCTCCTACCCCGCCCTAGATTGAAGGAGTACCTAGATCTCTCTGCACCAAAGGATTTTTCTCTCCTAGGTTGCTTCCCATTTGTCTGTTGGCTCTCTCCCCGTCATTACAACAAGCTTGGCTAGTGTTATTATTTTCCTGAGAATGCTACAGGATTTTACCCCCGAGTGGACCTCTTCCTTGTTGGGTGCGAGACCCTTCCTCTCAATTTCCCTTCCCTGGGAATTCAGGTGTTCATCGGGCCTGATTTTTCCCTTATCGAGGGGAGTTCTGCTATCCTTTGATACAATCTTAACCATTTTCCAACACAATCTTCCTAATTTCCTACTGAGAGTACTTTTGAATTTAACAAGAGTATGGAACAAGATGCCAACATACCAACTTATTGATCTGTGTCGTCTTCCTTCGACCACCTACTGTTGAGCTCTTATGCCACCTTTCTTCTCGCCAGCTCTCCTCGTCTTCGTTTCCATGCAGTTTACTTTACTCTTATTTTCTTTGATTTTTATCCCTCTCTTCCTCCTGTCCCTTGTTTTAATTGGCACCTGTCTGTCTTTGTTACTGGCACAGATCCCTTTAATTTCATCTCGGGATGCTACCCTTTTTTCCTTGTTACCGTTGTCTCTCATTAATCTCCACTTTCTCCCAGCTGCTTTTGCTGTGTTACAATTGTCCTTGTTCTGCCACTAGGTGTCATTCTTCTACCCTCCCACCTACTCTCTGCCCTACCCTCCTCTCTGTCATTTTCATCTGTCACTGCCCCTGTACTCTCGGGAGGTGTACCTTCTTTGCCCTGCTCCGTCATCTGCGAGATTGCCTGTCTACTCACTTCATTCCCCACGTTTGTCCTTTCCCTCATCTATCATCTTCCTTCCCTTTCCTGTCCACTCCTCCTCGGTAGCGCTAGATTTTCTATTGTGTTATGTTCTCATGCTTTGTCCTTTTCGAAAAGTTTTTTCAAGTTTGCCATCTCTTCTGTTTGCATAAGCTCGACCTCCCTTGTATCTAGTGACCTTCCTCTATTCCTGCAGCCCCTATTCACCAGATGGTCAGCTAGTTCGTTTCTTTTTCTTCTCACATGGGTGGGAAGGGTGTAGGCTATTTGTTTTAGTAGTTTGCTTATCTCCTTCACCAACCAAGTCGTTCTCCAGCTATTACTAATTTTCTCCACTAGTGTTCTGTGCTAGAGCTTCTTGACTATGTCCATTACTAGTTTCATGTCGCCTTCTACGTGGAGCTTGTTGTATTCCTCCTGTATAGCAATTTCTAGCCCTCTTGTCAATGCATGAAGCTCTTCTTTGTTATTTGTTGCATTGTCGTAGTCCATCACGTAGATTCTGAGCATCGTTCCCCTATCGTCTCTTAAAACTCCACCAATCCCTGCTTCTCCTGGGTTTCCTTTCATGGCCTCATCGAAATTCAACTTGATGAACCCCTCTTGAGGATTTCTACAGTGATTGACCTCTTCCACCTCGTTATTGTTGTGTTTCCTTGCTATCATGTTTGTCATGCTAGGCTTTATTCGCAGTCGAGTCATTATTCTTGTCTCTGTTTGGTCTTTTTTCCAATCCTCCCCATACCATCTCTTTGTGAGGATAGTTTCTCTTATATTTTGAGTGATTTGGCTCCATAACCCATTCTTTTCTTTGCCTTCCTCCTTGAATATCAGGCGGTTTCGTTCTTTCCAAATGTTCCATAGGACGAATCCTAAAGATAGATTCCACACTCTGTTCAGGATTGGATTCTGGTAAGGTTGTTTCTCCACTTCTCAATCATTATTGTCATGTTGTTTATGTCTCTTTCACTGATTTCAAAGAGCTGTTGATGCTGTCTCCACAGGTTGTTGCTGACCATGCATTCGTTGGTTAGGTGTTCCATAGTTTCTTCATGTTCTCGACAGAGGATGCATCGTGATGGGCCTTGCATTCATTTTTTCCTCAACTGGTCTCATGTTAGCGCTCTCCCGTGGCTCAATATCTAGGTAAAAAATGTCACCTTCAGCTATGTTTTCATTTTTCATATGTTTTCCCATTTTTTTTTTTAATTTTTGAGTGTCTGTTGTATCATGCTTTTAGATAGTATCCCTCTGCTATTGTGAACATACCTTTGATTTTGTTTCCCCACCTTAGTGTATCCTTCCCTTTTTTAACTGCTACTTTCCTTGATTCCATTTCATTTTCATATATTTCCTAGTTAGCTTCTCTAGGTGCTTCTTCCCAATTTTCATTTTGTTTCCACTTCCTCCAATACCCGTCCGACTCTTTTCTCTAGTAGTTGTGTACTTTGTCACCCTCTATTTGGGTGGTGAACTGGTATATTTCTTAGAGCAGGGGCTTCTGGTTAAGTTTTCCTCTCTATTTTCGCGCCTCTTCCCAGAATTTCTCTTTGTCTCCTTCTCTTATTTCCCAGAAGCTATGCTCATTGATCAATTCCTTATTGGCTCTTGCCAAGTTCCAGATTACCGAGACCTTCCTCTAAGTTAGGCTTCTCAACTTTCCTTCTAGGGATCTGGGCATCTCGTATTTTCTCTCCCACATTTTTTTTCATAGGTCGTCGCTTCCCTGTATCCAATGCCACCATAAATTTGCTCCCATTACCTGGTTTAGAATGTATGTGTCTCTTAGGCCTAGTCCTCCTTCTTTTCATGATTTACTTAGCCAATTCCAAGATAACAGCGCCCATTTTTTTTTTATCTTATTTGACCCTTGCCATAAGAATTTCTTAAACATATCTACCATTTTCTGGCAGATTGTTTTGGGTGCAGCTTGGTTGGTCAGTTGATAAATCGGTATGGATTGGAGCACCGATTTGAGCAAGATTATGTGGCTCGAGATGTTTAGTGCCCTGAATGTCCAGTTTTGCATTCTCTTTTGCATCTTTTCTATCATGATTCCCTAATTAGCCACCCGGTTTTGTTGGTCGTTTATACTTTATAGGGAGTTTCCCGACTCTGAAACCCATGGTTCTTGCCACGAAAGCTTGGGAAGAAGCTTGGGTATCGAAGAAATAGATTTCTGATTTTTCTTTACTTATTTGTGTCCCCAAGGCCTCAATGAATTTCGAGAGAATTTCCATTATTTGTTTTGCTTCTTTAAGAGTTGCCTATCCATATAACATAACATCATCTACAAATTGTTCGTGGGTTAGAGGTAGGTCATTTCTCCATAGTCATAGTCCCTTTAGATGTCCGCTCTCCACTTTAGCTTTTATTAATCTTCCTAGGTCATCTGCTGCTAGGATGAACACGAATGGTGATAACAAGTCTCCCTGCCTGAGTCCTCTGGTTGGATTGAAGGCTTCCGTTGGTGACCCATTAAATAGAATTCACATAACTGGCATGTTGATCATTGACATTATCCAGTTTATCCATCTATCCTCAAAGCCGTAGGCCTTTAGGATCTGTTGGAGGTATCCCCAACTAAGTCTGTCATACACTTTAGTTAGGTCTAGTTTTATCAACATCCCTTTAGTTTTTGAGTTTTTCAATGAGTGGATGGCTTTTTGTGCTACTACTATGCCATCGATTATTTGTCTACCTTTGACAAACCCCGTCTATTCCTAGGATATCAGATCTGGTAATATTGGTTTTAGTCTATTCACCCTTATAGTGGCTAAGAATTTATATATGACGTTGCAAAGAGCTATTGGTCGGAACCCTTGTGGTTCTTCTAAGTTCTCTGTCTTTGGTATCAGGGCTAAGAAGGTAGCATTTAAAGCCGAGTACATTCTTTTGGTGCAACAGGACTCTTCTACTGCATTCACTATATCTTGACTCATGAAATTCCATGTGGCTCGATAAAATTTTGCGGTGAATCCATCCGGCCCAGGTGCTTTATTCTTTTCCATCTTTTTTATTACCTTCTCCACCTCTCCTTCCGTTATGACTCTTAGGAGTGCCAAATTTTGATCTCTAGTCACCAATTTGGGGATATGTTGACTAAGTCTTTCAATGCCAACCTCCCCTCTGATATTAGGTTTTACAACAAAACAAAATATTCTCCCTAAAAGAAACTGGGATTTCAAAGCTATTTGTATTACTTGACTGGGTTTGTTTTTCTTTCTTTCCTTCACCGAGGTTCTGTCTTGTATGTCTTATTTTGCTCTTTAGTTCCTAGAACCCTTCCTGGTCTTCTTGATTTTTCCTCTGTTGTTTGTTTCTCCTCTCCCTTTCTTCTATTGTGAGTGGACATTCTTTGAACATATGTCCATACTCATGACATCTTCTGCATCTGAAAGGTATGTGTTCATAGTCAAGGGTTTGTTGCCATAGTTTCTCATGATATTCTAGCTCGATTGTATCTGGGATAGGGTCACTATGTTCATATATACACAAATTTTAGCATATGAGGTGTATCTTCCCTTTTTTGTAGTTTCAACTATTTTCACAAAGCTTCCTATTGTATTTCTTGTTTCCTCTAAGATTTTTGGATCCTAGAATTCCATTGGTAATCTGAACAACCTTACCCATACTAGGGCTGTTAAGTATTTCTCCTTGTCTGGGTTATAACATTCCTCCCTGTATCTCATAAATAGTCTTGCATTATAATGAAAGTATGGACCATTTTCAAACACTTTCTTGCAGGTTCGAGAAAATTATTGTAAAGAAGCCTTTTGATCCCAGTTTTAGCTCAATGTGGCCTCGGGGTTGCCATTTTTTCTAGATCCGTCTAGTGAGGTCCTTTTCTGTCGGCCACACTCCGATGAATTTGCAGATTAACGCATGATCTTTCATGTAGCTTCTATATCGTTCTAGTTTGTTCATTGGGATTATGAATCTTGGTTTCTTTGCCACACATGGTAAACACTTGTCTCTACTGCCTGCATACCATCGTGCTCCAAGGATAGGTCCCGGTATTTTTGTTTCTTCCGCCTAGTTGCTATTGTTCTGTCCTTCTCCTGCTGTTGCATCTCGATAGGAGGGGATCTCTTCCCTCCTTCCTTCCTCTGTCATTACTGCTGGTTCTTGTTTCCAGTGTCTGTTGCTTACTGTAGTTTTGGATTCTCGCGCCGCCTACTTCATGGCTGCCTAACCATTAGGTTTTTTTTCGCCTCAGAGCTCTCCCCAACAAACCACAATTTTTATAAAATGATTGGTAGTGAAATATTATTTTGTTATTAATATTTCATATTTCTTTGAGAGTGGATTGTGATATCAATATTATTTTAAATCTTATAAGTAAACTCCATATTCAATAACAAAATAATTACATATCTCTCTCATACTAAAAAGTACAAAGCACGATTACTTTATCTTTCTATACATAATAATGATGATAGATAGTTAATGTCTACTAAGACCTATATGGCCTATGAGATATTAAGAAGCTAAGAGATTAGTAGGAATACTTTAGCATTTGACTTCTATGCTAGAAAAGAAGTGAGAGAAGTATTTCAAGATAGCCATAGTTTTTTGACATAAAAAAACAAAAAGATTGGTAGTGTCAAATGTATAGAATGGAAATTCTAAGAGAAAGTATTTCATCTTCCACGTTTTTAGTATTGCAAAAGTAATAAGACTCTTTTATCCCATGATATTTTGAGAATTGGCCAATTCCAATTTCACTTAAAAACTCATAAGAATTAGTTCTGGAAAGAATCTTTTTTAACATTTTAAAGTTTTATTATTAAAATTATTTTAATTTTTAAAAAATATAATATTATGAAAAGGGTAAAACCATAAAAATTTTATTGATATATATTAAAATATTTATATTCTTCAATATATTATAAATAATCAATTAAAAAAAAATTTATTTAAACCTACTTTAAATTATAATTTTTTTTAAAATAATAATAATAATCAAATTTTAAATTATAGTCTAACAAAACGTCCGCAAGCTGATAGATATCAGATTGGTAAGAGAGTATATATATATGATTTATGCATTTTGATAAAATAATACGCAATTAAAAAAAAAAAAAACACCCTAATGTATTTAACTTCCTTCTTTATGAAAATTTAATAAAGGGAACAAGGGCGAGAATTGGTTTAATGCTAAAACTGCCATGTATAACTTCTCTGGAAGTGATATTCCCGCCTGTGCCCACGATTTGGTTCCTGAAACTGTTGCAGTTCACAAGCTCAAGGACAGGGAAACGTGGTTTCAAGTGCTCAAATATTTCATTGTTACCGCTGCAGTTAATCGGTCCAAGTTGTATCATTTGTGATTTCCGGAATTGGAGATCTGGTGTGGACTGAAATTTTTGGATTTGGAAACCGGTAAAATAAATCTTTGGATTTGGAAACCGGTAAAATGATGTGAGGAGATTGGGCAATGTGTGAGGGGAATAATTTGGTTTGTTGAAGACATTTGGATCTCTTATTAATGGTTTTTTTTTTCTAATAATTTGGTTATACATACATTCTAATAAAATTCTAATGGGTTATGATTATTGTATTTTAAAGTTGTCGTTATTAATTATTAATTATATTGTAATTGGTTTTAAAAATGTGGTATAATAGTTAAGTATGGAGGTTTAGATTTTACAAGTTTTATAATCTAATTTTAAATAAGATTATACATACTTATATGTTGTTTTAGTTATCTTTTTCAATTTAACTTTAAAAAATATTAATTTATTATTACTTATTTTTTTTATTTAAATTAATATCATTTTATATTTTTGAAATTAATAATTTTAAAAATGGATGGAGTAAATTTTATTAAATGTATTAAAAATTTGCAAAATGATGTTGAGAAAGTGAGTATCTTCAAGTAAGATAAACCCACAAAAATATTAAAAAAAATATAAATATCAAATGTATAACGCCCTTAAAATGCCTTATTTTCGGTTGGTGTGATTAGAGTAAGATAAATCCATCAAAATGTTAGAAAAGTATGAATATGAAATGTATAACGCACTTAGCATATCTTATTTTTTAATAGTGTGATTAACAATGTTAGTGTAATTAAAAATTAATATGAGCTTTTATAAATTTATAAAAGTATTAATAATTTTATTAAAAATAATATTTATATGTTACAAAAATTTAGCACGAGTGTTTTAGTAAAGATTTCCCCGATTACACACCTAGAAGTTTTCAAAAACATGTGGAAACTTAATGATTTGTTGTAGGTTAAGCTTGGGGATACAAGAGTTTTGGCTTGATACTAAGATATTGACTCAATGATTAAGTTCTTTGGAGTATCATAAATGTAATCAATAAATTAGATAGTGGCATGGATGGCACCATTGGTGGTTAAAGCAAGTAAAAATAACATGTCGAGTAAAAATAACATGTCGAGTTCAGTGACTTAATTCGTGGTCATTACTGGTGTTGTAAAAGCAGTTGTCTATAATGAGACTTTTTGAAAGCTTTTCCGGCAGGTTTTTCCGGTCAAAATCCGGCAGCAATTTATTGGAATGGAAAGTTTGATAACTAGTTTCTACACAATCAAAGGGTCCCAGGGTTTTTCAGGGTGCTGAATCCAAATATGCAGTTAAAAAACCATTTTAACTGCTAAAAATCAACATAAATCTCAATTTCTTCCGCCGGATTCCGTCACCGGAATCTCCAAAAAGTCGCATGGTGTTGAATGAACATCTTTCTTATTTTTGTTGCAGAGTTATTCAGTGTGAAATAAGTTAGGTTTCGATCATGATATTGGCAGTACAAATTACAATCTAACATCATGTAATTTATAGTTTTTTAACAAAAATTTCAACTCTAATTTTTAAGTTTGTCTTTTTTGAAATCTATTATAATTTAGTTGTGGAAGTTTGTTTTTTTTTAAATCTATTATAATTTAGTTGTGGGTGATGAGCAAATATATTTATTTAAATTATATAGTAATTAATTAATAATTAACATATTTATCATTAATTTAAATAATTTTCTTATTATTCTTTATTAATTGTATTAAGTTTTTTCATTGTGTATTAATTTGTTTTTTACTAGAAATTTACGGATAGTTAATACTTAGTTTAATTTTGCATTTATTTTTTGATTTTTTTATTGCTTATTTAAATTTATTTATTCTTTGAAAGTCTGTATTATGGGTTGTTAATAATTCATTTTTATTAGTTCTAATTTTTTTGTTGTTTATATTCTATTCTTTTCTATTTAATTTTCATATTATTTCTAATTTTTCAGAATTATATTTTTCACAATATTTTCAATTTAAAAATGACTATTATTATATTAAAACACATTTTAAAAATTTAATTAAAACAATATATATATATAATATATATTAATTATTATAATAATATATATATATAATAAAAATAAAACACACATTCACATGATATGTATGTAATATAAACCAATATTAATTAATCATATCATTTATATTTATTTTCTGTGATGAGTTTCAAATTAATACACAAATGTTATTTTTGTTTAATTACTAAGCTCACGGTACTAGCACATGTTTAGCCCTGTATAAAATTATAAAATATTTTTATTAAATTTAATAAAAAATGACAAACATATTATAATTAAATATTTTAATTTAAAATTATAGATATAAAATATTAGAATGAAAGACATATAAAATTATAATGTTATGAGATAATTTTATTTTTGATATATTTTATTGGACATATCTTTTCAAATGTTTTGATAATTAATATAGATTCATCTTAAGCTCAAATTTTTTAAGAGATCAAATTTCTCAAGGTGAAAAACTCTTTTAGAATGCAAAATTTGGAAAAAAGTTTGTATATCATATAGCAACTCCTTGCTAAATATAAAAAGAATTCTACATCTGTAAAACACCAATAAAATATACATAATTGCACTGAAATATTTTATTTACATTGTTCACATTAATAGGTTTTTTTATTAATATGTAGAAAAAATATTTCTCTACACACAAACAAAATTTCTATGATTACTAATATCTTTGGAAAATGTTATTGATGTAAACTCCATTTTAAGAATGAAAGGAACTACACATTTTTCCTTGCAAATTTTTTATCTTTATATATAAATTGATAAAAAATTAATAATTTTATTTGTAATTTGTAATGCTTTTATTATTATTATTATATTCATATTTCCATCACAATTGAAGGCTATATTAATATTATTTTACGTGTGTAGGTAAACTCCATATTGTAAAGGAGAAGAATTATAGTTGCATTCTAAAAAATACAAAACATTTATAAAGAAAAATAAAAAAAAAGTCTAAAAAATTATATTTTTTAAAAGATTAATGAAAAAATAGTTTCCATTTTCAACTCTTCCCCTAAAATTTAAACCTATAACTTAATAAAAACTAACCTCACACATACCACTTAATCTACATAAAATAAAAACTAAACCTATTTAAATAACCAACTTTCAATAATTATAAACATTGTCTTAATAATTTCTTACCAATCCATTTGTTTTCAAAATCAAATATATATCTCTGAATAATAACAAATAAAAAATAAAATAAATTGAATTCTTTTGGTAGTCCCTAATTCAATGATTCACTCAGTCCTTTCATGAGTTTCGCTGAGCTTTTAAAGTTACACTGCTGGCATAATTTGGAAAATTTGTTTATTAATTAATTGTTTAAGATAGTTATATTTAATTTATAAATATTTTGTATTTTTGGACAAAGGGTTTGAAAGTCCCACTTTCATTTGGCTTAATGAGATTTGTGAAGGGAAGAAAAATATTTATGAAAAAGGTCGAAAATAAAAAATTGTAAAGATTAATTACCATAAAGGAAGAAAGATGTAAATTCATAGTTATATTATGCAATGTTAGCTTATTACGAAAGGAAAAGGGTTTGCCAGTCTCAATTCTGTTAAACCCTACTCACCACAAATTCTCTATGCCCGAGCCACTGAGCCATTGAATAATCTCAACAAAGCAAGGTTTATTTCAGTGCTACTAAGCATACAAACTTGTAAAGCTCTTCTGCTTTCTTGCCACTAAGATGTATATTACACCGTCGTTTAGCTTGCTAAAGATTTTTATCAGTCCCGTCCTTTGGCCAAGCAAGGACTATAGCTATCAATAGCTGTTGAACTTTGACCTATCAGTATATTTAATTTCTAGCTCATGTTTTAATAAAAATATTTTAGCAAACAAACTTTTATCTAAAGTTTCAATTTGGATGTCGTATTTTGAATTTTAGTTTGACCTAATTTAATGCTAGTTGGGAGTCATCATTAATTCCAAAAAGAATTATGTTCACATATTTCTCTATTATAACAATTATGCCAAACTTTCTTATCATCTCATGATCCAAAGGGTGTCATGTAACTGAGTATTGGTATGTTATCTACTTGTCAGGATTATTGGTATGTTATCTATTTGTCAGGATTCTCACAACTGATAAAACAACACAACAATAACTCATGCCACTATTGAAGCTTGGATATTAACCCTTTGCCTTTGAAGGTTTGGCTCATTTGCTTAGATCTTAACCGTATGCTTTTGAAGGTTCAACTCATTATCCTCAACACACTAGAATACCTTCGACTCATTCTCCTGAGCGCACCACAATGAGCACCAGAATACCTTCGGATCATTCTCTTTAGTGCAATAGAATAGGAAAAAAATATGAGAGAATGAGCACAATAGAATAGCAGAAAGATATGTCTCATAACCCTTCAACACAACATAATAGCATAAAGATAGATCTTATAGCCTTTTAGTTAGCAGATTACACAAGAGAAAAGAAATCCTCGGGAAATGTCCTACACCTTGTGAGAAACTCCAAGCCAGGTATAAGGTCAATTTTATTCAACGGAAAAATGGAATAGTAAGAGGGTGAATGCATGAAAATGGGTTACACTTTTGGCCCAAATGTGGCGATGATATTTCAAAATTTTCCTCTTTTATCAAATTGGAGCCCTCAAAATTCATATAAGCATTGTGAATTTTGATTCGGAGTAAAAAGACAATATGTGTAGAATTATGTTGTTGACCTAATAATATTTTTAGCAAATCTTTTTAGTGTCCTATAATCTCTCAATTTTCTATCAAATGAAATACGTGTCCTTGCAAATTTTGGCACATCTTAAGAGGTATGTGTGTGTTCACATAGCATAACTTAGTCTAAACTGTATAATTTTTAATATATTATATATATTATATATATAAAATATATATATATATATAGTATAATATATATAAACATGATCTAAATGGAGAGAAGTAAGTTTTTTCATATTAAAACATTTTTTTTAATGCATAATTATATTTTTTTAATATTTTCTGAATTTGGAAAGTAATATTTCAATTGCATTTTGCAATACACAAGTGTTTATCTAATATTGTTATACTCTTTAAAATAATTCAAAATCAGGAGATATCCTTTTAAAGAGGACTTACAAACAAAGATATTTTTTTTTTTTTATTTTTTTGTTTTGTATATTTTATGTTATTGATTTTTTATTCAGCCCCTTTGAAATTTTCAAAAAAAAATTCAAACATTATGTTTAAAAGAAATTATATGAAAAATATCATATGAATTCGAACATGTCAAATTCATATACCATTGGATAGAGGATTTCTTCACAAATCCAACATGATCAATTCTACCACATAAGGACAAATTTTGCATGAAATCTACTAGGGTACAAAATGACGTTGCAGAGAAATATGTAGAAGGACCTAAAACTCCATTTTTAGGTCCTCAACAGTTCTTTCGAGCACTTAGCACTTAAAAAAATTAATCAAGAGTTGAAGGTAAAATTTGAAATAGCTTGATCGAGGGTTTAACAAACCCTCAATCGATCTCTTAATAAGGTTAAAAAAAAGCTCGATCGAGCCCTTTAAACCACAAACTCCCCATTATGTTTTGGGTGAGAAGTAAAAAAATAATAGCTCGATCAAACTTCTATGTAACTGGGCTATATAGAAATTTTATCAAGCACTTATTTTTAAGCGCTCAAATAACTTGATCGAGCACTAAAATATAGCTCAATCGAGTTACTTTTCTCTCCTTTCTAACTCATGTGCTTGCCAAAAAATTAACCCAAATCCATACACTAACCCAAAAACAAATATTTATATTTTGCCTTGTATTTATGAGTGGTTGATCAACTACTGCATTCTTTGTGATACATATGTTTGTAAGTAATGGTTATAGTGTAATTGTTATATTATATCTCGATACATGATGGTACAACCAATTTCCATTCATTCATTCCTTAGAACATAAATCGCCTCTTCATTCCACGGCTGAAAGTGTTTACTTCACTCTGTGGCAAGCTTCACCGGCCTCTGCTCGGTTCTTGTGGGAAGTTTTGGTGTTGAATTTACGTTGAACAATGAACGCTAGGGTATGTTGGCATTATGATGCATGTGTTGTACTTGATGGCAACCCTCTCATAGAAGATCATCTCACTTGTATACATTCAATTACCTGACAGCAAAAAGGGATCAGATGACAGTTCACAAGTAAGCTTTGCCATCAAGTCCAAAGGGGGAGATTGTTGGCATTATGGCTAAAGTGTTGTCCTTGATGGCAACCCATTCAGGTGATAGATCACAGTACTTCAAGTCAATAGCAAAGATTGATGATCAGCTATCAAATATTGAAGAAAATAAGGGGTACGCAGGTACACCTTACAGAAGGTGCGTACAGGCAGGCCAATGTTACATAAAGTGCGTACATACCCGCAGTTATCCCATTCAGGAGGTGCGTACCCCCAGTTCACTTACTTCAAAGCAGAGAAAAGCACACGTGGGGTTTCTTATGTTTAACTCTTGGTAT
>APFE030714880.1:1372-18605 GCA_000404065.3 Pinus taeda
AGGTGTTGCAAAAGATTGGTACTATGGCATACAAATTAGAGCTTCCTGTAGCTTCTCGATTGCACCCAATTTTCCATGTTTCATGTTTAAAGAAGGTTATAGGAGATAAGCTCCCAGTTCAAACAATATTGCCAGAATTTGACGAGGAAGGAAAAATTATATTGGAACCAGAAGCAGTCACAGAAACAAGAACTTGACAGCGACGAAATCAATCAATTTCAGAGTATCTTATCAAGTGGAAGAACTTATCTTCTGAAGATTCCACATGGGAGGATGAGAATTTTATACAGAAGCATCTAGAACTACTCAAGTGTTGAGGACAACACTTTTTTTGAAGGAGAGGGCATGTTGGGCCCCCATAATACTAGTGATTACCCCATTACTATTGTAGTTGTACCCCTTATTAATATTGTTGTGCCCCTATTGTGCCCTATTGTTATTATTGTGCCCTTACATTATTATTGTTATGTAGGCTCTGATTATGTTATGACCCCTTAGACTCCTATATATAGAAAGGAGGTCTTTTCATTTGTAATCATCCAAGAATTGTTCATTTATGTAATGTAAAGGAGGTTGCCCCCTCGAAGAGGCTGAATTCTAAGGCATTGATCTATCTTTTCTATCTTTTATTGAGCTGGTTTCATAACAATTTACCATTCCAGATTTCATCTGATGCATCAGAT
This sequence comes from Pinus taeda, assembly GCA_000404065.3. Taxonomy (NCBI): domain Eukaryota; kingdom Viridiplantae; phylum Streptophyta; class Pinopsida; order Pinales; family Pinaceae; genus Pinus; species Pinus taeda. The sequence goes on from APFE030714880.1 coordinate 2,056, forward strand.
ACGGCCATTGGAGTAGTTCTCTGCCAAGAGGAAGACAAGAAACCCTATGTGATATACTACATTAGCAAAAATTTAACTCCTGCTGAGTTAAATTACAATGTGACCGAGAAAGAGTTTCTAGCTGTAATTTATGTTATTAACAAATTCATACACTATATAACAGGATACCCTGTGGTTTTCTATACTGACCACTCTGCTATCAAATGTTTGGCTAATAAACCTATTACGAATGGAAGAGTGACACGATGGTTAATCCTTTTACAGGAATTTGACATAACAATCAAGGATTGACTAGGAAAGGAAAATCTGGTGGCAGACTTCCTCTCATGTGTGCCAAGAACAGATGACGCAGTGGTAGTAGAAGACCAGTTCCTCGATGAGCACCTAATTGCTGTGACCATGAAAACACCATGGTATGCAGATGTCGTGAATTACCTAGCAGTGGGAAAATTACCCAAGCACCTGATGCCCAGAGAAATAAAATAGTAGTGCAGCGTAGCACTTGATTCTCCTGGATCGGAGGATACCTCTTTCACACAGGAGCCGATATGCATATCTGCAGGTGTGTCAGGAAGACGAAATCTACAATATCCTAAAATCCTGTCGTGATGGACCTTGTGGTGGACACTTTAGAGACCGTAGGACTAGACATAAAGTCTTACAGATGGGCTATTGTTGGCCTACCATTTTTAAGGATGCCAAGAAATTTTTCCAGGCATGCGATAGCTACCATGTAATGGGCCGCCCTAGCCAGTCTGATGAGATGCCCCTACATCCACAGTTAGTCATTGAACCTTTTGAACATTGGGAGTTATATTTCATTGGCCCAATAAACCCATCATCTAATCAAAAGACATATACACTAGTTGCAACAGAATATGTGACTAAATGGGTGGAGGCAGAAGCATTACCAAGGGCAACAGAGGACATAATAATCCACTTTCTTTTCCAAATTTTCATGTTGTATGGATTTCCCAGAGAAATAATTACGGGTGGAGGTCCACAATTTGTAGGCCATAAGATTGCTTCTACACTAAAAAATAATCACATTTTGCATAGAATCACATCTCCATACCACTCGCAGGCAAATGGCCAGGTAGAAAGTACCAACAAAATAATCGAGGCCATTCTAACAAAGAAAATCTCCTCGTATAGATGTGACTGGGCTACTCGATTGCTAGAAGCCCTGTGGGCATATCGCACGACTTGCAGGAATACAACAAGACACTCCCCATATCAGCTAGTGTTTGGCAAGGAACCTATCTTCCCCATAGAAGTTGAAATTTAGACATTGAGGATAACCCAAGAAGTAGGGCTAGATTGAATGAAGCACAGGTTAACAGACTACATCAAATCAAGGAATTGTATGAAATTTGGCTATCAGCTCTTTAGCATATTGCACTGATTCAACAACAAAGAGAAAAATAGCATGATGCGGTCATCAAGAAAAATATATTCCATGAAGGTGATTGGGCACTTCTGTACGATTCTAGGTTCCAGGATTTCCCGGGAAAACTCCTAACCAGATGGTTAGGTCCCTACGAGATACAAGAGGTGCATGATAATGACACCCTTACATTAGCCACCATTGATGGGTCTGGCTATTATTTTAAAGCAAATGGACATCGAGTACACCTATACCATAAGCTGCTTACAAGGGAATCATTTTGCCAACAGATACGTGAAGATTCTACTATACAAATTCTCGTTTAAGAGGGCAACTCTTTGACAGCACCAGTCCAGTGAAGAATTTAATTTTTGAAACCTGTACATAAAATTGCTTTTTTGTTTTCTTTCTATTTGATTGGGTTTCCTTAGAAAAATAGAGATGATTTTTTATTAGTTTTTTCCTATTATTCTCTTTGTTGTTCCCTACAGGGAACAGTTGATGTTCCCTATAGGGAACAACACTTTTTGTGTGTATTTTTCTTTGTTGTTCCCTACAGGGAACAACTGCTATTCCCTATAGGGAACAACACTTTTCGTGTGTATTTGTCTTTTTTGTTCCCTACAGGGAACAGATGTTGTTCCCTATGGGGAACAACACTTTTTTCGTGCATTTTTCTTTGTTGTTCCCTAAAGGGAATAGTTGTTGTTCCCTAAAGGGAACAGTTGTTGTTCCTTATAGGGAACAAAAAATTTATTGTGTATTTCCCTTGTTGTTCCCTATAGGGAACAACAATTTTCTTGTATATTCTCTTTGGTTTTCCCTACAAGAAACAGTTGTTTTTCCCTATAGGGAACAACACTTTTTTGCATGTATTTTTCTTTGTTGTTCCCTACAGGTAATAGCTGTTGTTCCCTACCTTTTGCGTGTATTTTTCCTTTGTTGTTCCCTATAGGGAATAACACTTTTCTGCGTGTATTTTGCTTTACTATTCCCTACAAGGAATAGTTGTTGTTCCCTATAGGGAATAACACCTTTTGCATGTATTTTTCCTTTGTTGTTCCCTACAAGGAATAGTTGTTGTTCCCTATAAGGAACAACACTTTTTTGCGTGTTTTTCTTTGTTGTTCCCTATAGGGAACGACACTTTTTGTGTAGGTTTTCTTTTGTTGTTCCCTTCAGGGAACAACACCTTGTGAGTATTTTTTAGAACACCCTTTCTCCCCCTTGCATGATCATCCCTAGACCATCCTAGTTCACTCTTTATGATACTCTTTATGGCATAAAAGCACAATACATATTTAAGGACAACAAGTATGGAGCCTATTGGAACAGACAAATATCTTGAATATTATCATCTTTAACAAGATTGCTTTATGATGATCAAAAAAGAAAGGACACAATTATCTATATCACTTCATTGTCCTCATTTCCACTATAAATGAAACTGATTGATTATATGTAACATGCTAGTTCTCCCCTGTCCCGTATAACTCTCTCTGTTTATTATCAATAAAATTATGGGTATATTTTTTCTATTGATATGTTCAAACTTCTTCCTCCATCCCTACTCTTAAGGAGTACTGAGCCACTCTCTATATATAAAATGGGGAGTGTTCAAATACATACATACATAGATATATAAGGGGTCTCATCACGAGCCAACCTACCATGATCATAAGGAAGGAACGAAGTGGCATTCCCACTATGGCCACCACACCAGGGATATGATCCAATGTATGCATCAAGAAATAAAGTCCTTGGAACAGGAGGTCTCATCACGAGCTAGTATGACCACTTTTGCTACTTCCCAGTGAATGGCGATGTGTTCGTCTGGTTACCATGCCAGCACATTGGTCTCTACTATGGATATCATAATGCACTTCCCCAATTATACATAGAGGATCATGGTTCCCAAGGCTTAGAAAGCAACTCTGTCGAGGTTATGGACGCTTGCAGGAAACAGAATCTCTGCTGATGGTATTGAAGTTTTATTTTCTACATCAATAATTATTATAATGCCCTCTTCTTGTGTTTCTATCTTTTCTATAGAGGGATTATGTCCCAAACTTACCTTGAACCTTTATGCATGAGTTAATATTTTAAAATCATTCACAACATTTTTAGGTGGAATAATGGCAGTAAACTATTATTTCTTGTGTATGTTGTCCTTTTTCTTTATCGCATCACCTAATGGTATCTTATCACTTATTGATAATTCTCGTTACATGGCTTGTTTTCATCACTCTAATATCCTTTATGATCCTTTCATTAATATGCGTACCTTGCCACTTTCATTACCCAATCCATCACCCCTGTACTTCGCCGCCAGCGCGTTATCCTTTCATTCATTCGGTTCCAAGCGACCTATTATTTCGAGAGGGGGCAAGGACCTCCAGTATACTTATGTGTGTGCTATCATCTTTTCATTCGATTTTGTAGAACAATATGACATTCCATGATCACAGAGCATATGGAAATATAACAGTCCTCAGTAAAGGTAATTATGTTTATAAAGCATCACCTGATAGAGCCATTACAACCATTTGCTATTCCATCTCTCGGCTCTGTTTGTTGTTGCGCTTTCCCCACTACACTAATTGTTTGTAGAATTCAAGCATCATGGGAGGAAGAACCATGTGCCAAGAACCTTTAACACCGGCTGTCTCTGATGAAGCCAAGGAAACTTTAGCTCGCGCAGGATGGACAACATATTTTACAAGATTTCAACCCCACAATGAGGAAATCGCATTGAATTTTTACAGCATCTACAGAATGGACAATCCGTGGTAAGAGGCAGACAAATCGTTGTAATAGATGATGTGATAGTAGAAGTGTCTGGGTTTCCAGCAGAAGGACCAATATGGGCTGGCAAGCGATTAAAGCTGCATGACGCTATGGAGGCTTTTAGGGATGAAGGACAGGAGCTAATCAAGAAGGGAAAAGGCATTCGGCCATCTTCTCTTAGAGAGCCATGGGTAGAATTGGCATGAATTGTCCAGAACGATATTACCTACGATGGGCGTAAAGACGTGGTAAGGTCGTAGAAACTCAAACTTTTAGCAGTTTTAAAACAAAAATGATTTGTTAATTTGCCTACACTATTGAATTCATTACTGCATGACACTACCAAGAGGCTAAGATAGTCCCAACACACAGAAACAGTAGTTAGCCACCATTGTCTGATCAGGTTAATAGTTAGTCATAACCTTGCTCAACAACAATCAACCTGGGATGATCTAATATTGGCCCTCGAAAGAGGTGAAGACCTGCCAGCACCTAAACCTGTCCCAAAAATAAAGAGGACTTCCCTTTCAAGAAGCATACCTCACAAATGTAGATGATCCACAAGGTTGAAGTCAAAATAGGGAGCGTCTGAAAATCCTCAAGGCAACGCTAGTCAACCCATAGAATTATCCAACCCAGTAAGTGAACAAGACTTGCAACTAGAGTTAGAAGGACAAGGTAACCTTGAACCAAAAACTGAGGAAGGAGCAGGGAATTCTGAAAATGAACAAAGAAATGAATTGGGACCTCCCCCAACACCAAATATGATTTCCCAAGATGATCTGTTGCATGATTTCGAGACAGGGATGGCCCAAGTCCTGGACAACATTAATGTCTACATGTAGCCGGAAGGACTGCTCAAACTTAACTTAGGAGAAACCCAATCTCCTGGGAATTCTCGCTATAACAGAATTCTGTCTCCCTGACAAGTTACAAACCACGAAGTGGAAACAAATACAGAGGCCATTCAAGAATTAGAGAACCAATCTCGTGACATGCTCCCAGTGGAAAACAACCATGAAGGTCTAGACCCAAAAAACATAGGCTAAGAAGAAGAAGTAGAGATAGAGATTATTTGGGAATTTGATACACAATCTTATTGGAACAAATCCAGGGTGAACAACCAGGCTTTTTAGAGACAGAAGCCATTAACGAGACTATCAGCAGACCAATTACTCCTCTGAAAAGGTATACAGCGAGAACGAAATTGAAAAAGCTAAGAAAAGAACACCAGAAGCTTCACAAGATGGTCAAGAGGCTCCGAAGAAAAATAAAAGAAATCACAACGAGAAAGGTTGAGAACAATACCCCTAAGGTAGTAAATGTGGTCATGCAAACAGAATTATACGAAGATAGGGCTACAGGAACTCAAACTGAGCCCATACCTACTCAAGCAGTCATCACTGAAGAGGAACAACATGCAAATTTAGTAGATGTAGCTACTCAGATGGAGGTTTGGACCTCTTGCAATAAAGAAATACAGACAGAAGATATCCCTTCTCATAGCATAAGCACTTAGACGGGCATACGGGCCAAAGAAATCATGACACACAATGAACCCATTATACTGAATCTTTAGGAAGAAGTGACACAAGCTCGGCTTGCGTTGGAATAGCTTGAATAAGAAACCATTTCCCAACAGAAATATCAAGAGCTGCAAAAACAGATTTGGGAAATGAATACAACAAAGAGCGAGACTTTCGACAGATGTAGAAAGGCAGAAGAAAAAATGGAGAAGATCAAGCTCAAACTAGATAGAGTCATAAGTCAGACAAACACCATCTTCTCACTATATATGAATGTCCTGGCATGCAGGTCTTCTGCCACCAATTATGCCTTGTTTTTATTAAAACGATACCTGTTGTTGAAAATTAAAGCCGTGAGAGCTGGTAAACCAATTGAATTAAGAACAATTGAAGATTTTAGAAATTTCTACAAGCAACATGGTGTAAAGGTCCAACGGTTTCTTTGTGAGTTTTACCTGCACAATTTTATATCAGAAAACGAGGTGGAAAAGAACCCTAACCGTTTTGTAGGAGATGTTCAATCCCAGGCCTTTATTTCATCTTCAGTGAACCAATTCATATGGTTTAAAGCTTATAATGCATTTCAAAGACAGGAACATGGATTGGATCTTTTGGTAAGAAGTGACCCTAAGCACCCTTTATAAATTTTTTCCAAACATAAGAGTTTGATGACACGAGAAGGGGTGATTAAAATTTTAGGGTTCATTCATAAGAAGATTGTACAGAAAGGAGTATCATATTTCCTCTCCATTCAAGAAAGATCTTTGGCTGCATCCAAGCTCAGGTGGACGTCTCCACTAGTAGTGTGCAAGATAGGGAACCATTTAATTACAGAAATTTTAAAGTAGTTGTGGCCCATTTGGTCACCTACAGCAATCTTATTTTGAGAGAAGGACCTTATTGGTTAGGTTGTCGGTTTCAAAGCCCCATTGTTTGGTATCCCCCTAAAGGTTATCGAGCTATCTATGAATTTTTTGAAGGAAAGGAAGGGCCTGCCTTTGCACTCCTGGCTCAATATCATGGTTTTAGACCAATTTTTGATGCTCCCTCTCCAACCTACTCTTTGACTACACTGCATAGGAACTACTTACTTTTCATAAGGACATGAAACAAGGTAAGCAGGGGAGTATGTTGAGTTACGAAATGGGTATGTATTTACTCTTCATTCCATCACCTTTTTCCTCTTTTCTTATCTCTTTCATATCTTAATACGCTAACATATTGATGGATTATGATAATAAATGGATCAACTATTCTCAGTTAAGATTTATCCATCGTAACTAACTTTTATTCCTCTTTATGCAGAAAAACGATGAAAGGAACAATTGTTGTTCCCTAGTGACAGAACAACATAAACCAACAAAGGAAGAATGGGACGTCTCGGTTGCAGACAGGCCTGAGGACGAATCAAGAGGATCAGTGCTAAATATGAAGGGTGTCTGAAGATAGTATTCAATTGTGAATCCCTCAAGATCGGGAGATCTTGAGGGATCACATTTATCTTTTACACTATAAAAGAAAAAGATTGTAGGAGGAAAGGGGATCGATCTCTGTTATTTAAAAATTGTAATTTTAATTTACAGATTCGTGCTATTGGAGAACACAACTTTATTGTAATGCTACTTAAGTTCAATGATTAATATATAATTTATGTTGTTGTTCATTTTTATTCTCTGAAGTAGCTTAGCAGCGTTCGCTGGTAGCTAAGGGCCCAACCTCTGGTGGATTAAACTGCTTCCTTGTGTTATATATTTCTGATTCTCGCAAATTTGATTGGTTTGATAATTTTCCCATTTTCTGTGAGTTTATCCTATTCGCTATTTACCGCTTTCCTGTATTGAAGTAGTACATTATTTACATGTTTTACAACACTATCACTTGATTTGATTTACACTTATTGCAGATTAAATTATTTATATATTGAATCATATTGATTTAATCTGTAAGAGTTTGGTTATCGTTATTGAACTCTCAAACTGGCATCATTTCCATTTGGATTGCTTCATAGAGATTGAGTATGATTTAGATTGAATTAGCTAAGAAGAGATTGGTTATTGCTACTATGCTCTCAGTTGATGCTATTGTTAATTGAATTGCTTGTGTGAGATTTGATTATGATTTCAATAGAGGATTGAGTCTTGAAGCTTAGATGTCATATTTCCTTTAATAATTGCAATTTGAGTTTTATAGATGCATTCGTTTACTCTTGTATCAAAGGTTTATACTTCATTTTAAGAAACATTACTCTCTGGATTCATAGCATGCACATATTGTGTACACTCTTGGAATAAAAGGACTTGCTCGAGTTGATGATTAATATGGGGTAATTAGGAGTTTTAAAAGACACCTTTTATCAACCAAAAACACCCTGCAACTATGCTTGGCCTGCATAAATGTCACCATTCTAGCTGATGTTTCTTTCTTCTTAACCCGCATGACTCTTTGTTCCCCATTTTCATCCAAGCACTCAATGGATTTGTCATAACAATCCACCTTGGTTGTATGAAGATAAAACCAATCCATGCCCAACAACATATTGTATGATCCTAATGGTAATACATTCAAATGTACTGAGGTAGGCATACCATTCAAATCAAATGTACAAGCTCTTACCCAATGATGAACTCGCTTCTTTGTACCTGTAGCCAACTGCACTAACGAAGACTCTACATGCTCTTCGTTATTCAAACTACACTTACCCACCAAGTCAGGATTAACATAACTACAAATTAGATCCAGGGTCAATAAAAATAGAAACAACTTGATCACAAATCTTATGGTCCATCTCAATGATAGATGCCTGATAATATGTTTACTTGTTATCTAGTGCTGCATAGATCCTAGGAATACTCTATCCAGCATCTCCCATTCTTTGTGCCTCCTGAGAATTGTAGATTTGTGGTATACGACCCTGATGTTGTGGACAATATCTCATATGATGCTCTCCTCCACAAGTCCAACACTGCAAAGGTTTCCAGCCTTCATCCTTATTTTGGTCCTCAGATCAAAATCCATTTCCTCTATCATATGCATTGAACTTCTTAAGTGGCACTGCATTCTCTTTATTACATATACCCTTAGGTATTTCTCACTTATTGTTCCATTTTCCTTTGTTATTTGCATTACCTTTCCAATCTGGCTTAGTCTCAGATCTACGCTTTGAATTTTTGTAACAATGCTTTAACTTTCATATGGCCTCCTCCAATGATCTATGCTCATTGAACTCAACCATTTCTTTGAATGCTATCGACAACCCACAAATGAATCTCTAAATCTTGGCCTTCTCCTCCTTGAGGTAAGGCATATACCTCAATAGCTCTAAGAATCTGCTAGTGTACGCCTCATTGGTCATGGATCCCATCTTCAACTCATGTAATTATTTTTCCCTACCATCAAAATATCTCTCTAATAGATACTTCTTTCGGAAGAGCCTCTCGAAATCACTCTATTCAAGTCCTCCTCATAAATATCTCTAACGTTATTTACATTTTCCCACCAAATATTTGTTTTACCTTTAAGACTGAATGTATCTATTATGGCTTTCAAGTTCTCTGAATAATCATGCAACCTAAAGAACTTCCTCATACCAAGCAACCATGCCTTTGCATCTTGTGATTTCTTCATCTCTCCATAAAATGGGGGTGGCTTTGCTTTCTTAAAATCATATAGAAAATAACCCCTCTCACTCCTCCTATAGAGATGATAATGATGTTGATTATAATTCCCATCAGAACCAGAACTAGAATAAAATTTGTGTTTATCACCTCTCCTATCCAAAGTGTCCAAGAACCTGCCATCTCTGATTGTATCATCTCTATCTGACATGTCCCACTAGGAGACCTATTTTCGTATGCCCCATTATTTATGTCCTCTTGCTCATGGTTGATTAGAAGTGGTTCCTATCGCTGCAATTTTAATAAACTCTGAAGCATCATTGCATTTATCTCTGCTTGTTTCTCCTGTCCCTGTATGATTATGTCATTTTCTGCCTTACAACTCCTTATCTCTGCCTTTAAGCTTCTCAGTGTGTATGCAAAATCATAAGAATTCCCAACACCAAGCTCATCATATGATCCATAGGGAGAGTCTCGGGAACTATACTCTACCATCTTGATAGTCATCTTTGATATTCTTCCTGCAAGGTATATCATGTTAGCTAAACCAAATCACAATAAACCAACGTACCTTATCATAATTTGGGGAGGACACCTCGTTTGTAGCATCAAAAAATCATTGTAATACATGTATAACATAATCATGACAACACATATAAATATAACACATAAGAATATAAGCATATAACCTTCATTCTAGCTATATTCCAGTCATCAATGCATGACCATATCAACTACACATACCATGACCTCATGCATGACAACAACCACCACATCACTATACACCTAACCACATGTGAATACTAACTTCATAAATAATGCATAACCAACCATGCACTCATGACGACACACTCCATAATGACAACATCAACTTCCCATGGAAACCTCACTGCAACCATAACCCATACCATACAAATGCAACAAGCACACAATCTTACAACACAATAAAAACGTATGCAACCGACATGAATGCATAACCAACACATAGCCCATCCAATACGAGTGATGAACCATGCTCTGATACCACTCTGTAACACCCTCCTCCCACATCTACCCAAGTAACCAACCACCCGGGGTAAACATGTGACGAAAAGTTACTATGATATGATTTGACTCCCGATGTGTCAGTTAAGGAAGTGGAACCGACAGAACACATCAAACAATTTAAACTTTGAAATGGGAACTATAAACTCAAAACGGGGACTCTAGCCAAAAAACCCCAAAAAAACATGAAAAACAGTGCTAAAAATGAAAATTGTTTATACTGGAATGATGGGTTTTTTTAGGGTCAGTTTTGAACATGTTTTAAAAATGGCAGTGAAAACGAAATTTTTGTCCAAAAATTGTGCCAAAAAACACCCTGAAAACGAAAAGTATTGATACTGGAACAATTGTTTTCTTTTTAGGGTCAATTTTCAACATTTTTAAAAAATGCCAGTAAAACCGAATTTTTATGTGCAAAAAAACAGTTGCTTTTAAGGATAAAAACACACTATTGTTTTTACTATAATAACATTTTTCTTTCCTAAGTATAATTTCAACATGTTTTAGTAATGACGATAAAGATAAAATAATGGGATCTGAAACACATTAAAATTCTGTTAGTTTTCATCCATGTTAAACATGTAATAACATGACACTAAAGATCACTAAAATTCTAATTGTTTTTAACCATAACATTAAATATACACAAAAATTTAGAAAATTTTCAACCTTAAAATTAAAAAACCATGACATTATGAAAAAATTACATGACTAAATTAAGCAAAATGTCATTATTTATAGATTGAATGAGACATACATTATATCTCTAATTTATGTTGCATTGTAGATATTCTAAACAATAAAAATCATCATAATTAAAACATATGATCCAACAACATAAAAATGACTCATAAATTCTTATTTAACACCATATGGAAATCCAACTTTTTGTTTCAAGATACGATGCAAACATCAGTTATATAAACTGTCTCAGAAAATTATTCAAAACCACTCATATTTTCTTGCACACCATAAGAATTCACATCTTCAGATGAAAGACTGGATGCAAATGAAGATGTTCCATATTCTTCTCTTTCATCAACTAGTGCCCTATCTGAGTCCACATGCATGCCCACTATTTCAGGTTTCAAAATTCTTTTGGATCTACGTCTGGTTTCAGCAGACTCCCATCTCAACATTGTTCCTTCTGGTAACAACCTTTTCAGAATCCCTATCATCTTGAAGCAAAGATTTCCTCTCTTTGTTACACTGAATTCATAAACAAGTATGTCAACATCTTCCAATTTTAAGAAGTTTTTGCAGTGACGATTTATATTTGTACCCTTTATTTTTCTCTTTCCACCAATTTTTTTATCAACTACCATCTCTAGCTTATACACACCATTGAATGGGTGTGTATTTGTGGCATACCAATGACTTCAACACCTGTAACATCTTCATTTTTTGTAATGACCTTTATAACATTAGTAACCCAGAATGGATAGCCATTGGGATCTCCATTTGCTAGCATTGCAATCATGTAACCCTCCTTAATATCCTCTATTGAACCCCTGTAAAGCTCTTCCATGGCTTCACATTGTGCACGAGATCTTATGGAACCAATATACATCTCTCTTTCCTCTGCCTGTGAATAATTAATAATACCTTGAGATTGTTGTTGTTCAACAATGTTTGTTTCCTCATATTCATTCAACACATTTTTTGGCCAAATAAATGGATTTTTCAAAGGTATTTCTTCATTTGTTGTTCTTGAAATGATATCACTTTGATTATTTAAAAAGGACTCCCACCAAACTGAATCAACAATGTCAAAGTACTCATATGTGTATCTAATACAATTTTTAATTTCTTCTAGACAATCAGAATAATTTATATCTCTATTTTGTTTGCGTGCATTATGGACTTCAGAAACTGATTGTAATAACAATATATTTGATGCAAATATTGGATGATCTGGAATGAACTTAAAAAATTCCAAACTTGATGATAGTGCCCATCCTGTAGTGGTTGAATGCTTCTTGCCCCATATTAGTGTTTTCCCATCTTTTTTTTTAATACGAAATTGATGTTGGAAGCTAATGTCATTAATTTGTTCAATGCATTTCTCCTTACCATGTGATCCCAAAATAAACCTTCACATGTCAACAGTTTCTTCCAACACATCAAAAGTAGGCTCTGGCATGTATGATTTCTTAATACATTCAATTGATGATGGCAAGCTCCCAACTTCCTTCCTCCTCAATGTGACTGAAAAACGATTGAACCTCTGATCAATATGGTCATGAATGTGCCCAAAAAGAAGGAAACCAACCTTTACCTCCTAAAAAATTCTCAATTCAACAAGCATGTTTAGATATCCAAAAACAATATGATTTCTGTTTTCACAGCAAGTGTTGTCCAATTATAGATACAAAACTTTAGGAAGATTACGAGACCAATGGGAAAGCACATCATGAATTATGGTTTTTGTTAGATTTGCATCATTATGAATATTTGGAGCTGTGAAGTACACCTTTGGAAACATTTTCCCATTGAAGACCATACAACCAACCAAGTGATACTGAATAAAATTTTCCTCCTGTAAATTTTTGGGTGTGCAAACAAAATGTGGTAAAAGTGTTTTCTTCTAGTCCATACCATCAATTATCTACCCCAAATATTTATTTGGATTATCATAACACTTCTTTTAATGTTTGTACAACTTTTTCCTTTCACTTGTTTGTTGTTCGTGATGCTCCTGAAGTTCTTTGACAATGGAATCTACACAACATAAAAGAAAGTCATTAAGAAATACGTTCTCATAGTTGATGACTATACACTTTTAAAAGTTAAAGTTATGAATGATTACCTCTTTTTGACCCTTCACATTTATCCATTTCTTATTTAAGAGAAGCGCATGTACTGCAAATCCCCATCCTTCCTAGGAATACAGACCTTGTTGAATTCTTTCTTCCATACCTTCACAAAATATTGATATGTAATAAATTGACCATGTCCCTCAACACCTTCTACATATTATTTGTATAAGTTGTAGATTTCTCATCTTGAGAAATTATCTGGAATATGTATTGTCTCCCTATTTGGCATACATTCTCCATGCTTTGAAAAGAAATATTTCATCCATGACATTGCAGTATTTGATAATGGCCCAAATTGTCGTTTATGACGTACTTTTGAATAAAACGTGGGATCATTTTCCAAATTTTCTTGGATTCTTGAGAGACGAAAATTACCCATTGAATGGAACATTTTGAAAGCCTTTCTACAGATAAATAAAAACCAAATATGATAATCATAACCTGACAATGTAAATTGCATGCACCCTACTAAATATGAATTTTGCATGCTTTTATTCATTGACAAATATCTCTTCCTTTTCTCTAATGCAAACTTGAAATCCATATGCTTCAAGCAATATTTTTGACAACATTCACTTGAAATGAGAGCGTTGATGGAGCTTATTCTCATCAAATATTCTACTCTACCCCTTGTATAACTAGAACATCTTGGATTGATACGAAAATGTCTACTCCTACTCCTTGATACAATATTTCCTGAAAACATCTCCATCATTAGATCATCATTTGTATAAGCATTTTCATTATCATTATGAGGAATGTTATCCTCACTATGATCATCTGTGCTTTTGAAATACTGACTTGGAGGGTATTCTTCATCTTCCCCTTCTTCAGTGCTACTTTCATAGTCCTTAGAATTAGGACTAAATGGAAAATTTGACTCAATGTTTATTGGATATTCTTTCTCATGTGCATTGTCGGTGTTGCTCTCATAGTTCATAGGATTAGGACTACGTCGAAAATGCGATTGTTTACTTACTAAAAGTTCTACATCCTGCCATTTTCAGGGATCCTAAACCTAAAAACATGGAAACATGTTCCCTAATTTCTAGGGTTTATCTTCAGCAGTCAGATGACCACGTGGTAGGCTTCATTAAATTCGACTTCTTTAGGTTGCAAGTTGTCAAATAATGCTTTAAATGCTTAGATAAGGTTGTTGTAATCATAATAAGGAGTTACACTCCTAGTTGTATTAGGTCTCTAGGACTCCTAGTTAGGTGTCATTTGCATTTAATAGTTAGTTTTAAGTATCAATAGGTGTCATAGTAGGATGAATTCGAATTCCCCTCATGCTTGAGGAGGAATCCAAGTTATGTAAAGAGCTCTATATATAGCTGAAGCAGCAATGTACTCAGGGTTGGAAATTTTATGGAAAAGCTTGTATTTGGCTTATGTAAGACTCATTTTCAGTAATACATATTTGACTTTACTTCTCAGGATTCATGAACGATTTTTTATGTTCAGAATATGTGATGTTGTCCTTTTCTTAATTCTTACAGTGGTATGGATGTATAATCACTCAGAATTCACTGAATGTGCTCTGACTTCCTGTATACATTTATAAATTGTGTGGTTCCATATGAGTTTATGTTCTGAATGTTTAAATGCTGAATGTCTTGACTTCCATGTAAGGTTGAGTTCATTGTGATATTGAGGTGTTGTTGACTCCATAAGCCCAATGGATAGTTGTTAAATGTGTTTCCACCATTCATATTTGTTACAGTTGTTCTACAAGAGTTATCCATCTTATCTATAGTCAAAATACTCAATCCATTTAGAGAGAGCCCTCTCAGGTTGAGGAGGCTAAGCCTTAGCCTAAAGTAGTTTTGAAATAGTTACTTGAGGTCTTCCTGGTCTGCAGCCTTCCAGGGTCTGATTTTGAGATAACATTTTGGTGCGTCTGCAGGGAGCCTGAAGATTAATCATTCCCGAAATCAAAGAGACTGAACTTCTGAAGGTAGCAGGAGCTCAGGAGAATTTTTGAGGCTGCAAATCTACCTTGGCGACTCCATTGTTGAAGAATTCGAAATTCATAGATTCATGGTGATTCCACTGGAGTTATGAAGGACTCAGATGCTACCATTCTTATTTCAAGGTATGCATGCATAAATTTTTCAGGAATTCATGGTTTCCCAAATCATTTTCCCAAGGATGCATATTTTCTAAGGAATGGTCCAAAATTCAATGGAGAAGATTTGAGTTTAACTTTGAAGCATATATCATATTTCTGTGATTTTATTGAGATTCTTAGAGTTAAACATGAGGATGTTTGCATTATGTTGTTCTATGATACATTTCAAGGGAAATGTAAACAGTGGATTGAAAGTTTTCCTGCCAAATCCATTAAGTCATTTGAAGACTTTTGGTTTATGTTTTTGGAGGAATGGATAGATAGATCAGAGGTGGTGGCAAACTCTCCTTCAATTCAAGGTTTCAAACAATGGAATGATCATCATACTAATGAAGAAATAGATGAAAATTTTTCTTTGTTCTTGTCTTCTTATCTAAAAACATTTGACTGCAAGATAGAGGATAAGATGAAATTTTTGGATGAATTTGTTGAGGACATTGAGAAAGACATTGAAGGTTTACAAGGTCAAATTCAATCATATAGTCTTCATGATTATGATCATTCTTTTCAAAAGGTTTCTATGTCAGAACACAAGGAGAGGGTGTTGCTTCCTTTCTCTTTCATGATTGAGGAAGAATACATTGTTATTGATGATCAGTTTGCACAACCAAAGAGTTATGAAAATAATCAAGCTGATCATGTATTATGGGATCCTATAGCTAAATACATGGAAGGGTTTTACTCTCCAGTGTTTCAGTTTTTCTATGAAGATCAGAGGAAATTTCAGTGGAAGTGGTCATCACAATATCATAACGGCTCTGAACTCCAATGCAGTCAAAAAACTCAAATATCAGATAAGACAAATGATTGGCTACATTGGAAATTTCACATTGATTGAGCTGAAAGAAGTTTGAAATGGATAGGGTAGGTAGGTAGGAAAATGCAAATAAGCTCAACGTTGACTGAGCATTTTTGTTTTTAGTACATATAGACTTCTCTCTCCTACAGTGATCATCAAGTTCAAGCCCGAGGTGAAGGCCCAAGAAGCTTAAAGAGGATGCTTGTCAAATAAATTTCTATTTACAATAATGGATAAGGCACTGGACCTGCGAGTTCTTAGTGTACCACAAGGGCACACTATCCCAAGTGGAGCCACTGTTATCACTGAAAAGATTTCAAAGGAAAAGGGTAAGGTAAGGGAGAATTGGCCTTGGTTATTCTCAAGTTCCTTTCATGCATAATAAGCACTTGGCAAACTCAGGGTCAGCATACATCAGAGTTCTTTGAAGGCTCAAGCAAGGC
>APFE030714881.1:1998-12442 GCA_000404065.3 Pinus taeda
TGGTCAGCCGTTGAGACCTTCAATGATTTACTGTGATAATCAGAGTTGCATTAAACTCATGGAGAATCCAGTATTTCATGACAGGTCAAAAGCATATCGGGATCAGATATCATTTCATCAGAGACTATGTTCAGAAGGGAGCTGTGAAGCTTGAGTATATTTCCACTGATGAGCAGGTAGCAGACATTCTTACCAAAGCCTTACCACGGGGCAAGCATGTTTACTTCATAGACAAGATGGGTGTGGTGAGGAACACCTTCCTCGGTAAGAGGGAGTGTTGAAATTTGGTACCGGAGGACAGGTGGTTCCCTTAGGGTTTGATCTTTGGCCTAGGGAAAAGTGTCCAAAAGATTTTAATTTTTTCTCCTAAAGTGACTTTATAATTTTTATAAAGTTAAAATCTAATTTAAAAGTGACTTTAAGTGATAAAGTTACTAAGTCTAATTTTAAAGTGACTTTTATAAAGTCAATGAAAAATTAGGAAGGAAAAGTGACTTTGGAAATAAATGACTAAGTGGGTCTTTATTAAAGTGGGGTGAATTAAAAAATAGAAAGTGAGATTTAAATGTGCATTTAATCTCAGTCATTGATCTAAATCTATTTCAGCCATTGGATTTAGAGATCACCCAAAAGTCACTTGGATCACCCAAAAGTCATTTGGAGTTATATTAAGGGAGGAAAAGGAGGAAAAGATCACATTCGATTCATTCTTTCATGAGCAGATTGTGAGAAGGAGAGCAAGAGAGCAAGGGAGATTTCTGGACAAGAAGGAGAAAGAGGCAGCAGTTTGGCACACATACCAGGCAGCTCTTCAGCAAAATCAGAACAGCAGAAAGACAAGCAGAACAGCAGCAAGAACAAGCAGAAAAAGCTGATTTTTTGCTGAAAACTGAGAAGTTTCTAGGTGGTCTGTTGGGTTGAAAACGGATAAGTTTGCTTGCTGAGAAAAAAAAAAATATTTTGCTGAAATTTTCTTGCTGTAAAAAGACATTTATCAGAAATAAAGAAGAGCTCTCAAACTGGTTTTCCCCAAGAGTTGTAGGGAGTTTTTCCAGGGTCACATTGACCAAAAATATCAGTGTTTTAATGTGTTTTAATGGCTGTTTATTACTGCTGATTTTTATTTCTGCAATTTCCAGCATTCTGTAAAATTTCCAGAATTTGTGTTTTCAGCAAATTTATTTTTTCAGCTTGTTGAATGTATGGTTATGGGAAAGGGCATTTAACTACATGGGAGAAATAAGGAGAAACTGAAAACCGGGGTGGTAAAACAGAAATTTTAACAACTATTAGAATCAAACCCCTCCTCCTTAGAGCATGCCTGAAAATTTTCAAATTCATCCAAGTGATTAAGAAAGCAAACAATATGTTTCTCATCATCAAACAGTCACCAATGTTCTACATTTTATGTGACTGATGGTCTGAAAATTACTTCCATTTTGGCCATATCTTTATCAAACTATCAGATATTGAGAAAGTAGAAGTGGCCACAGCAAGTTTCTTTGCTTGACTATTTTCCTCTCTGGGAATGATTTGGAGACCAAAGGCATCAAATAATTCAATAGTGTCCCATACGGTGTTCCAGTACTTTTTAATCATATCACTTTTACATGAGAATATACCTTTAACATGCTTAATGATAAGATCAGAGTCCCCTTTACATTTAGAAATTTTATCTTGAGGTCCCTAGCTATTTCAACGCCCATCAACAAGGCCTCATACTCAGCTACATTGTTAGTATCTTCGAACTCTAACCTAAAAGAGAACTTAAACATATGCCCCAAAGGGGATACCAAAACAATCCCAGCCCCTTTACCTTGCTTAGAGCGAGCACCATCAAAGCTCATGTGCCAAATTTGATCCTTAGATTCATATTTATGTTCTAGTAAGACTATAGGATCAGAAAGGACAACATAATTTCCCATGTTGGATTGTTTCATAATGGGCTCATCTTGAGGGTCTTTGGGAGGAGAGACTTTTTTAGGAACTTTCTTAATTTTAATAAAATAACTGCATGGCAAACAAGGTGAAGGAGCTTTGTGTTCATTTCTAGGATCTTCTACTTAGGGAGCTTTGACAATTTCCATGATTACAATGTTTTGAGACAAACTCTTGATCATTTCATTGCTAGGGAGTGATATTTTTGCATTGTTGATCCATTCTATTGAGTCAATATTCAAATGAAAATTTGGAACATCAAAAGCAACTTCTTTTGTGTTTTGTTCTTGCATAAATTGATCCTCAAGCAAATTCTCACTTTCATCTTCGACATTGTTTATGCTAGGAGAGATGAGAGTTTTAACATTATGGCTATTTTCAATAACTTCTATCCAATCTTCCAAAGGTATGGAAAACTCCTTTCCAAACATGTTGATTTGGTCTTTTGTTGTCATAAACCCATCATTCAAGATATTCTTTGCAATAGCACAAGATTCTTCATCATGGAAACTTTGACAAGGTCTAGAAAAGGATAAAGGTTGAGCAATCATATTTGTCGCTTCAAACGGATCATGGGGTCTTTGCTTAGCAGCAGGATTCCTTTTCAGCCATGGATTATTATTATTTCTAGGCTGAACATTCTGGACTTGATTTTGTTCCATTTGAATCAACCTAGACTGAATGGCACTCATTTCTCTAGCATGCTTAACTCTCATTTCTTTAATCATTTGAGTTAACTCCTTAATTGAGTCATGCTCTACCTCCTTTATCTCTTTTCCTTTAGCTCAGACAAGACCTCTTTCAAAACTAGGAATTTCTGACTTACTCGATGTTTTCTTATCCTTTTCTAACTCTTCGATATAGCTTGAGCAGAAGCTACGTTAGTTGGTTTTGCACGTCTTATTTCATAAGAGGTATCAACACAAAAAGCTTCGAGATATTACTCTACTAAGGATTTGTCTAGAGGCTTATTGTCCCGAGTCATTTCCTTGATAATACCATTGAACCTTTGATTGAATTCTTCAACTGTTACATTTTCATTCTTCTTGATACTGTTGATGGCTTTGAATAAATATCTTCCTTCGTTCTTGTCCCCGAATTTCCCCTTAAATGCATTGATGATGGCTTGCAAAGAGTCGAAAGAGTTATCAAGCATATCTAAGTACCATTGCCATGCATCATCTTCTAATGGAAGGACAAAAAACTTCATCTTAACATCTTCATGATTGTAGGCAGCTGCGTGAGCGTGTCTTAGCAGGAAGAATGTGAACTTCTTGATATGAGCATCAACAATTATTGCATTGACCCCTTGAAACACAAGAATCTTATCCAAACCAGTATCTAGAAGAGCATGAGGATACCCTTGGATATTGGCAAAGTTGCAAGGTCTGTAAAACTCCATGATGCATGACTGACGGGATCAAGGAAAAGCAAGTGGATATTAGGGAGGGCTTCCTGTCCAAGAAAGATTAAATGCTCACTAGAATGTAATTTGTTTAACCGAGCTCTTAAAGCCTTTTCAAGGTTGACTACCAGAATTCCTTCTAGCATAAGCTCTTGTAAATGGGTGCAATGTTGCACGAAGCGGAAGCGAAGCGGAAGCGTTTTTTGGAAGCGGGGACGCCGAAGCGTCATTTTCCAAAAACTAGGAGCGAAGCGTCCGGGAGCGTCGGGCTATATATAAATATATTAAATATAATAATCGAATATAAATATAGTATATATATATATAATATATATATATATTTGCATTTATACTCAAAACAAACATCCCAAATACCAAATTAATTGTACAAGACATGAAAACATGCATATTTTTGCATAAATCAAGATAGATATAACATCCATTGTACATTAATGATTAATTATTCGAGCATCAACCATTTAGATGCATCAATCATTTAGAATCTAGATTCTTCTCCTCTTGTCTAGCCTTTGCCTCTACCTCGATTGTCTAGGGATATTAGTCAACATTTCCCAATTTTGATCAAACCACCTAATTCAAGACTTAAAATATGGTAGAAAAAGCTTAACATGCTTGGTCGATGATTTTGACTTGATTGACAGGTAATTTTTTGCTAAGGGCGTGACAAAGGAGTTCAACAATTAACACCACCAACACTAGGGTACATATAGGGCTTGGTGCTCTTGATTAAATGCTAATCACATACCTTCATACTTGATATAATCTAATGAAATGCCACAATCCCATTGATCCTGAATTCCTGAAAACTATTAAGTTTGCTGAATTTTGAATAGGATATGAAATTCTATTTTCTCCATATGAAGTCCAATGAGGCTGGAACCACTCTCAAATATCCTGAGTTATTTCATGGTAATGTTAAAAATTTAAGTAAAAGGATGAAATATTTTTCATTTTCATCCTTTTACTTTAAGAATTTAACATTACCATGAGGGAGCATCTGCTATATTTATATATTTTTTTTGCCTTCATTCGTCACCCTAACCCAAGGTGGACCCACCCCAACAAGCAAACTCAAATAAAATTAAAAAAAAAATTGAAAAAAAAACGATTTTCTAAACGCTTTTCCGAAAGCTTTTCTAGAAGCGTACGGGAAGCGTACGCTTCCTCCTCCGAAGCGCCACGCTTCCGACACCTGAAGCGCCGTACGAAGCGCGCTTCGGCGCTTTGGAAGCGACGATTCCGTACAGCGCATCCAAATTTCCAGAAAGCGTCTAAAAATGCCGAAGCGGCGCTTCCGAATTCGGAAGCGCCGCTTCCGGCCAAGCTTCCTAGGCCCTTCTGTACGGGACGCGCTTCGGGGCTTGGAACCGGGGGGAGGGGCGCTTCGTGCAACTATGAATGGATGAATAAGTGGAGTCACCACCCAAACGGGAAACTAATCCAAATGTCTAGGTGCTAAAGGTGCAAACAGAATGGTGAACAATGTGATGAGAAGATTAGTGAGAGGATGAAGAATGATAGAATGAAAAGATGAAAATATGGAAAAATGTCGTGAAAACCAAGGACAAAAAACTCTATCCCCGACAATGGTGCTAGAAAATGTTGTCGCTCAAATTGTGCTGGGTAGATGCGACAACGCTCAGGACGGGGGATTTCACTCTAATCCCTGCCCTCTCTGTTTTAATTGTATCCCTACAACAGGTTATGGGCGGTAGTCCCCATCAAATGTGAAGATGAGAGACTCTTTGGTCACCAACAAGTCCAAGAGACACAACTAAATGACCTAGGCACTTGGTGAAATCAAAGAGTTTTAAAGATTGGATTAGATTTATCTTTAAAGACCAATGCCTTAGTGGAGTCAAATACTTGCTTTATGTCAATTATATACCAAGTAACAAGATGAACAGTTGATGCCTTAGGATGCATCACTATACTAAATGAGATGCAAATCCTAAAATCTAGGTGAGATGCAGAATCTTGGTTTATTTTAAATTATATGCTTAGCTGAGTGAATCCTTCCTCTCAATTGTTTTGAAGTTAGTTTCTAGAGTAGATTGTGAGAGAGAAACCAAGGGGAAGCAAGCTACAGTTTGATTAACGATCTTTGCCCTTGAGTTCTAACCACCTTATGCCTCTAGCGCTGCAGAGACTGTGGCTCTAACAACTGCAACATCACCGTGTTAACCACTAAAGAGTGTCTAGACTTCGCATGTTGGGTGAGAAAGGTGGTCCCATCTCTCTATTGACCAACCTTATGCTTGGAAATTAATTAATTAGTACAAAACTAGCCCTAATATGCAAATGCAAAATATGAGTGAATGCTCTTAAGGTGAGATTGTTAAAGTTCTTAAGTACTTAAAGACAAGATAAAATTATTTTCAATTTAGAACAATGAATTCACCACAAGAGGAAGTGCTCAAAATAACTGGTGCCAGAAAATGTTGCCAAGATTGTAATTACACAAGATCAATGATCTGCATGATTAGATATAATTTTTCATGCACAATTAGGAAATCTTCAAGATTATAACAATGGAATATGCCAATTAAATACACAAGAGAGAGATTAGACTCCCTATGGACAAAATTACATCTCTTACAGCAATTTAACTTGACTAAGTGCTTTAAGAGTGAATTAGATTGCAAATCCACTAGAACTACTTATTCAATAATGAAGCAACAAATCCACTTATCCAATAACAATGATAGCAATAAGAAACAAGAGCATTAATCACAATGTATTCTTAGAGCAATTACTTAATCTAATCAATCAATTACCAATTCAATTAAAGCACTTATACAAATTAGAAATATGCTAATGCACGGATGCAAATGGATGCAAATGGATGCCAATGATGCAAAATGCAATGGAATGAAGATAGGGCAACCAATAGATAAATGATTGTAGCAATAAAAATGTCCCCAAATTTCACTAGAAAATCACTAATTAATAAACAAAAGATGCAAGGAATAAGAGCCAAGTGAAACCAGATGACTTTCGGAACTTTTCCACGACTGTAAATTTTATATCAGACCTTTATGCAGAGGATATCATACCTTAAATTATTATTACAGCCTTCAAGAAATGATGAAATATGACAAAAAATGCCCAAGCCCAAAGAGTGCAAATGATTTGTCAATGACAAAATATGTTTGTAAATTGAATATTAGGCCAAGATTGTGCTATTTTGCCACTGCTGTAAGTGAATTTATATGGCTGTAGCAAACATATCAGATCTGGAAATTAACTTACAATAAAAAAATATTCACTTGCATGCACCCAACTTTGACTCTAGATTAATTCTCAAATCCTTAGGGAAATTAATTAATGAATTTACGCTTGATTTAGATGCACTTAAGCCCATAATATATTGTTGTCATAGAATGCTTCAGAATTCAAAAAGATAACAATGATGAAATAGAAGGGTTAGAGAGCAAACCAAGAGGCCTGGTGGCCTTGTGGATAGCTAGAGAGGCTCCCAATGAACTTGACTACCTACAACCACCCAGTTAGCTCTAGAATTGCTGCAAAACCAAATGTTAGAGATAAAATATCAAATCAAGGACTAAATAATGGTTGAATGAGGGCTAGAAAAAGGGGCTAGGACTAGGAAAATCCCAAAAATGAGACTAGTGGCCGAGAAAAGGGGAACGATGGAGGGAAAAGGGCCTAATAGACCTTGGGCTAAGAGAGGGAAGCCCTCTAGGGCTGACATCAAGCCTCAAGAGGCTGACGTTGGGCAAGAGAAGGCCCCTAAAGGGCTAGTGGCTACAAGATAAGCCCTTTTAGGGTTGTGGCTAGGGTTTCAAGGGGGTTGAGGGCCTTGAAGTGCAGCCCAAGGCCATGGCCAAGCAAAAGTAAGGGGGTTGAGGCCCCTGGAGGGCTAGACGGCTAGGCTAGGGGCCTTAAAAAGGCCACGGCCAGCCCTTAAGTGCTTGCAGCAAAGCCAAGGAGGGGGACCAAGGACTGTAGGATGCCCCTAGGCCTCACGACTAGGGAAAAGGAGGGAAGATAGCCAGGACTTAGGGCCTAAAAAAATTATGAAGCCTATAATTTCCAAAAATGCCAAAGTGTTGGACACCTTCCCTTAGACATTGAATCGTTGGAAGTTGGAGAGGCTAGATCTTACCCTCAAGAGCCTATATCAGCATTCCTTATTTGAATGAATAGCCCAAAAAAATTTGTTGATACAAAACCCTTGAGTTATCACCTACACAAATGAATGAAATAATTCCAAACCCTAAATATATATACAAAAATATAAAACCCCAAATACCCAAGTGCTGCAAAAAAAATGGGTTAGAAAATTAATTTACAAATATCTACAATATTTACAAATTAAGTATACAAGCTCTCATTAGCAAATAAATTATTTTTAGCCCAAAATCAAATAATAATTTTGAAAAATATTTTTTGAATAAATGGCAATGGATGAATCATTTCGAAATATAGATATTTGCCAAAACCCTCCTGCAAAATTAATTACCACAATAAAATCTTAGAGGCCAAACATAGTCGGCACTTGTCCATAGTCTGTGAACTTGGAGCCCAAGTGCTAGCGTACCTGCAAATCTCTATAATTTTCTCAAGATAAAATTGTTAACTCATATGGTGAATCAGACCACCTGAGATAGCATGTATTAATAGAATGTTCTTATCACTGCCAAATGAAATAACGACTTATTTAAAATATTTAGCAGAATATAGGATTACACATAGCTAACACATACCGCAAATCAGTAGAAGAACAACACCATGAATTGAACCCCAAAGTCTTTCTATTATGATAAAATAAAGTTCCCAACAGAGCAGTAGCTCAATACCAATGTTACAAAATTTTCATATCATCCAAAAATATCAAAGATGTCAAATACAAGTTCAATAGCTTCTTTATGTAGAAAAACCGCTCGAAGTGTAAAAGAACGACTAGTTGGCTTGATCCTCGTCAAAATAATCTTGACCATTGATAATAACTTGATCATCTTTTAATCTCCTCCGTCAAATTTTTAATTTAGAGGAAAAATTCGAATTTTTCTAAAAACCCACTTTTCATTAATCTGAAATTAATGTTTTGGATTAATATGCTCAAAATTTTGACTTTGACTTAACCACCAAGGTCCAAGGGCTCAAATTTTCTTAAAATGTCCATTTTCCCCTTGGTGGAGGACCTTCAAAAATTAACTTTCCTCTGACCCACGAATTTTTTATTGTTTTCCACTTCGAAATAAATTAATTTCTCTATAATTATTTTTTGACTCAAAATTAAATAATTTTCTAGGTTAGGATTTTAATTTAATTTAGCTAGAAATTTTAATTAATTAACACTAAAGGGGATTTAATGATTTTTCCACCCTCAAATATTTTAACTTTTTAGCCATGGTTTCTAATTGTGAGAGACCATGCACTAAAATAATTTTTACATCAAATAATTACAAATTCTACCCTTAGATAATCGTGAGGCCAAGCTCATTTCTGAACAAGTCGTTTCCCTTAATTTTTCTGGCATCGAATTACCAAGCTGAATGTCATGTCCCTTCCTAAATTATTTTGGAACAGTATTAATTTCTACATTTTGGAGCCAATTTTGGAGGCGATGGGGGGCCCATTCAATTTTATTAAGAGGCTAGACTTCTTCGATGTGGTTAAGTATACGTGGGGGTCACCCATACTAGGGGAATAAGCATTCCCTAGTTCGATTTGCATGGAGGGGAAATCGATGGTTAGGTGAGGGACCCACGATGGAGGGAAAATGGAGGGAAAAGTTTTCCACGAAATCTATATAAGGAAGGAACTCTCCTCATTTGGACATCTTATCTTCTGAGATATTGAACTCAATCTTAGTTGCTCGAGCTGCTTAGACGGGTTACTGTGTTGTTTAGCACACGAGTGTCTCCAAGCGAAGATCTCAACCCTTGGTTCGGTGGACTTTGAGTACGAGCCCTAGGACGGAGTTCTTCTTCATCTCAATTCATAGCAGCAACAGGGAGAAGAGATACAACAAGTTATAGTCGAGTTCCAACAGTAGGGAGACGAGTTACAGTAGTTGTAGTCGAGTTCTAGCAACAAAGGCAGTAACAGCAAAGAGGTCGAGTTACAGCCGTAGGGAAAGGAGCAGGAGGAGGGCCGAGTTCTAGCAGTAGCGAAGATCAAGTAGAGTAACAACAGCTCAGAACAGGGAGAGTAACGACAATGCAAGGACTGTGCAGCCATTGGAGTGACATTTATTGGGGCAACATTATCCCAGGGATTTGGAGCTGGGAGTTGGGAGATCATTTGAGGGGGCCATTTGAGGAGGATTGATGGAGTTGGGAGTGCATAGATTGACAAGATCAGTCACAACAATAAAATTCGTATTTGGAGGAGGGCCAAACTGTAAAGGGTCAATTTTTTAAGGTTGGAACAAAGGGAAACCCTTCTTGGGTTTTTCTAGATTTTTCTGGGTTTTTTGCAAGGAGTACACTCCTAATTTTATAGAATTTTCTGGGCAAATTTGAGGGGTCAAACAGGGGTCCCAACTCAGCCAACAGCTAGAGGAGCTGGGGGGAATTGGGCCAAAATTTCGAGGTCAACATTTGGCCAATTCCTTCGTCGGTTATTATGGGTTTCTTCCATAGAGGCTAGGATTAATTTCCCAAAATTTTATGAGCAACAAGGAAGGCTCTAACAATAGATCATTTCAAGCAGCAGCACCTTTCGAAGCAGTAACAACGAAACTCTTGGGCCAGATTACAAGCAGATTTGAGGAGGGTGTTCCATTGTTCATTTTGGGCTTTTGCTAGCTTGCCTAGAGCAAGCCCAGGTGCACACGTTCCTGTTGACTACTAGAGTAGCACCTGATGATTTGGTGAAGACTCCATGCCCAAGGATGATCCAGAGGACACTTGTACCATCTGATGTCATCAATCAACAGAGTTTTTTAACTCTCCTTCTATCTTCTCATCATCTTTCTTCTTTGTACCCAGATTCCACACCCTGCGGGGAATTGTAATAAGTGATGCTAGTATGATGTTTCTTGAATTTGTAACAGGCCTAGGATGTGGGACTCGATCAGCCAACGAGTACACCTTGGAGTGTTTTTTT
>APFE030714881.1:13571-44322 GCA_000404065.3 Pinus taeda
ATGTTTACACTCAGCATGTTCAAGCAGCAGTTACGTGGTTTTCTAACGCAGGTTAAAAGGGCAGTCAATACGCAGATTCTGTGCACGTTGACAGCCAAGTGGACAGCAGTTTAACTCAGATTAAAGCAGCAGTTTACAAAGGCAAGCTACAGCTGTTTATATTGGCAGCCAATACACACCCAGTCAACAGTTAAGGGATCATGAACAGCAATTCAAAGGCAGCCATACAGCAGTTCTGAGAACAGCATTGAAGTTTGGAAACACATGGCAGCCACATGTTTATAACTCAGCAGTTATCTTCAACAATTAATCAGTCATGTCAGCCAATTGTCATTTCATTTTTTCATTGGGATTGTCACCTGACTACCACTTGTCATGGTCTTTTTGCTTTGGGATCTCCCCCCATTTCCTTATTTATATGAGCCTTGGGCTCTTATTATATCATGATAGAACGAGCTATTGGGCTGGCGGAGACTCTGCCGGATTTTGTACTCAGCTTTCACATAAATAAATAAAAAGTCTACTGGGGTACTAGTTCTCTTGTGGTGCATGCCTTGGTACATGAGGTATACCTGTGTCGTTTGATATTCATTTGATTTTCATTTGCTATCTAGTTGTTTTTCTTTGTGCATTTGCCTGAAGGCACTATTGTCTAGGGAGAAGAGATTTGCAGCTATCTCAAATCTCCTCTGGGCTTGGTATATTTTGTACACTTGTTGTAGCTTGTCCATTCTCGGTTGAATGACAAGCTCAACTTGGTCTCTATATGCCAAGTCTCTTTTTGCACTAACAATTCGTTCGCAAGTGTTTTTTGTGTTTTCAAGGGATAGGTTGCCAGCTCTATTGGAGTGTGAGGACTTCTTCGGCGGGAATAGTCACCTCCAAGGATATCAAGGGTCCCACAAGTTGTTCAAGCCAGCCATCTCATAAGACGTCAAAAAGATTTATTTAAGAGGGGGTTTCCTAAGCCCTTTGCTTGTTTTCTATCTTAAAAAAATCATCACATATTTTATTATTTCATTTGAAAGCATTTGTCTTCATCATAAAAAATATAAAATATAAAATTATTTTTGTTGCCAAATTCAGTTGTTTTCATGTTATAGGTTTTACGCTGAGATCTGAAGTTTCAAGTCGAGATACGAATATGATATCTAGTTAATGGTTTATAACTCGTGGTGGTTTGATGCATTCATCTTTTTTTAAAATCTTCAGTTGCTGGATATCATTTGGGTCATTCTAAGAGCACCGTGATCTAGCTGATGACAAATGATTGTTGTTCACGTTTCACGTTTCTATATCATTTAACAAGTAATCATCTTAATAATGATCTCTCAAGGCACTGGTCTGCTAACTAATCAAATCATTTTAGTGCTTATCTTAATCGTGTCTCGTGTCTCCCAACCAACTGGTCGACAGTTGGTCTTCATCACCTCTCAGGGTCTACCCCCCTTAGACGCAAGAGACAGGCTTAAACGGAGGGATCGGGGATCAGAGTGACAGCCCCCGATCTGAGCGTTGTGCCAATCTGCGCGACAACAGTTCCAACACCTTGTTGTACACCTCTTCCCATTTAATAAAATGAGTAGACAACGCAGTTTGGTTGCCAATTTTGTGGTCTGATGGTCTGATTTAATTTTAAGGTGTTGTTTTTATTGCTCGCTTTGCATAGCACAAATTTTCCCTAGTTTGGAACATTACAGTGGTATCGAAGCATGATCCTGGCTCAGCTGTGGGAAATTAGCCAGAAGATCATGGAACCTTTGGGTATGATTGCACAGTGATGGGTGAAACCGGAGACAAACCCATGGCTCAAGGGAAATCCAATATGCAGAAATTCTGGGGTAGAATTCATTGGGATGATGAGAGGTTGGCCGAGTTGAGAAGGGTGACAAACCAAACCCATCCTCACTCTTACAACAGAGACGTTAGAGGTGAGCAAGTCATGGGGGTGCATCCATCTACATCATGTGGGGAAAGTCCACCAGATCAGGGCACCAGATCTCCTTTAAAGGAGCAGGCAGGACAAAGACGGTTAGAGGGTGAGACCAAGGGGCACTTTTGCTGGTGGAGACCTGGCTTTAGATATCAAGAGTCTGAGGAGGAGGTTGAGCATGATCCTGAGAGCCCACAGGTTGGTGAGGAGCACATTAATATACCCAATGTGATGCAGGAGTCAACTTTATTAGAGACCTCTTTGATAGCCCCAGTTGACACCTTGGTAGAGAGGATAGAGCCTACATAAATAAAGCCATCTGTTGAGGGGGTGCCACCCATGGACGAGATGCCAATAGTTGTTGAGGTATCTAGAGCTGTGACCGAGTTTAGAGGTAATATATGCCCACGGCAGTTCCACCAGTTTCAGGCCAACCTTCTAGCATTACAAAGGAAGGTCGTGTTAGTGCGTGAGGCTATTCTGCAACAGAACGAGGCGCTGGAGGGCATGAGAACGGTTTGTGTCGAGTCCACGACCAAATTGACTCATGTTGGGGAGTAGTTGGATTCCCTACTGGTGCAGCTAGAGTGCACATTGGGGCGTGAGAGCAGCCCTCTTCGGGCATACATAGACAAGGTTGGCAGCACTATGAGCTTACCTTTACTCATTAGACAGAGAGAGACAGAGCGACCTAGTAAAATTTCATGTGTTGACTAGGGTAGCAAGATAAGACGACCTAATTTGCACAAGGTGCAGCACCCACATGCTCGGGTTGCTCTATGTGCGGGAGTTCATGCATTTGATCGCCCTCTTGGGGTTGGATGGCGAGAGATTCTGAGTTGGTACCCTGTGGAGTGGGCTATGGAGATAGTAGTGGACCTGGGTGTAGCTCAGCAAGAGCTTCCAGGCACTGGGGATACCGGCAGCGCAAACTAGTATTGGGTTCCAGGTGGGACTACCTATCATTTCCCATGTATGTCGATTGACTACAATCGGGATGGTGCAGTTGACCTAGCAGTTGAGCGTGCACATTCGCTAAGGAAGTCTTGATCAGCACCAGTTACCGACCAATTTATGGACAGACTCTTTGGGTTTTCTTGGTATGGAATTTGTACACGGGATCGCTAGGTGATCAGCATACTCTAGCAGGAGTTTGTCGGAGGTGGCATTGGTAGGCCACCAGACCGTGCCTTGTATGGAGCTGGGGACTCTTCACCTTTCTACAAGGCACGGAGGATGCAAAGGAGCGGAGCATTGGTGGCATCACTGCTGACACATATGGAGAGTCACTTCTCAAATCCCTCAGGGGGGATTTGGAGGGAAGATCCATTCATCAATGGGCATAGTGATGCGATGGTGGAGGTGATAATGATTCGGTTTGGCCTGACATGTAGAGATATTACTCTAGGCCATCACATCCAGGGATGTGTGGGAGCATCTAGCATTGAGCAGTGGTCCATAGGTGGGCATGGAGATGCATGGTGGTGTGATGTAGTGTGTTGGACTGCGTTGTGGAGTGGGAGTGCCTCATAGCACATTAAGTACATGTGGGGAGTGACAGGTGCAGTGACACAGGCAGGAAGCAGGACGGTACGAGATGGCATAATTGTAGCCAAGGGTATCCAGCAGTGTACATGGGTAGGCCGCAGTGTACAGTGGCATGTCCAGGAGTACTGGGATGATCGGTGGTATGCAAAGGCGTATGGTGATGCACAGCGAGGTCTTGGAGTGTTGCCTCCAAGAACACCCACGGACGGAGATACCAGGCATACCTTTAGGTGTAGTTCACCCAGAATCGATGGGGACATAGATGAGCGATACTTGATGGTATCCGTGGCAACTCACATGCTTGACCCTCTTCTACATCACTTACAGGAACGGGCGATCTAGTTGTTGTCCTTTGACACTTTGGGCACGAGCAATAGAGGACGGGGAGCTAACCCAAGATATTTGCATGACACTTCGTTCAATAGAGGGGAGACTTCTCAGAGGGGGCATCGAGTCGGTGCGTGAGTTGACAGCCACAAGTTGAGGGATGAGGTGATCACCGACAGGGATGGCATATCATTCTTCACTGATCCTATGCCTGAGGAGCTGGTCACAAGAGACATGTGTCACTCTTTCCACAGGGCATGTCTAGACCATGCATGAGCAGAGGATACTGTGTACGGCTGAAACAGTTGTCCAGTATGCATCCGGGTTCTCGACATTGTATCAGCACATTCTCCAGGGGGTGGGTAGTTGAACTAGTGGTGATGGTTGGCAGGAGGAGGATGGATTTGCATACACTGAGTCGATTGCGCGTATCAAATACCCATCTATTGGTTGCATTCAGGGGGTAGCTATTTGGAACACGTGGTTTCTAGTGGTCACCAATACTACACAGTGGCAGGCACACGACAGTTTAGCATGCCTTAGATTAGTTCATGACGTATGGAGCCTATATATGGGTGGCATGCAGGGACTAGAGATGAGGGCCAGAGGGATTCCATTGGTTGACAGAGCTATGCCACAGCAGGTCTAGCTATGGGATGCAGGGATTCTGTTGATCGATAGATCACTCGTGAAGAGCAAAGTCATGGCAGAGAGTGATATAGTTCACTCTTGGGATGACACATGGGGGTTCACAGAGCATTTCATCATATGGGGAGGCAAACATTCTCTGTTGCTACACAGGTTCGGAGTTAGATTTGGATGGGTAGGCCTTGGCACCATGGAGATGCTTAGGCAGGATGTCTCGCCTCTTTTAGTATTCCACCATTGAGTTCCAAGAGAGGAGGATACTAACTGCACATAATGGGGAGTACGACATAGTCAAAGTAGCGCAGCGTCAGCAATGTGGCACCACTCTGGGACTCGTAGGGAACTGGGGCATCACATCTCTTCATAACTCAATAACCCTTAGGGATGCGTCAGCTACTGCAGGGGGAGATCATACAGATCTTCCAATAGGCTTTAGCGAGTCACTAATGGAGCAGGGGACTTCTGGTACTTGCACCGAGCAGGCTACTAAGTGGAGTGAGGGGAGCTTCATGCTGGACAGGATGGCCTGGGATCCTAGTATTAAAGGATTTTGTCATATCAGGACAGTGTTGAGGTCAGGGACGATTGAATGGCACATCTGGGACCCTGGCACTTGTTGCAGTGACAGTGGGGAGCAACAATTAGAGAGGATGCTCGTTCATGCATTGCTTGAGCATTGGCGATATTTGGTGCATTGGAGGAGCTTGCCGGTTGGGAATGCTACTTAGGAGGGCAAGCACATACTTAAGCGTCCAGCACTAAAGTTGTTTGGGGACAAGCAACATTTGGCAGGGGAGGACTGTCAAGTCCCTTCCTAAATTATTTTGGAACAATATTAATTTCTACATTTTGGGGCCAATTTTGGAGGTGATGGGGGCCCATTCGATTTTATTAGGAGGCTAGACTTCTTCGATGTGGTAAGGTATACGTGGGGGCCACCCATACTAGGGGAATACGCATTCCCAAGTTCGATTTGCATGGAGGGGAAATCGATGGTTAGGTGAGGGACCAACGATGGAGGGAAAATGGAGGGAAAAGTGCTCAACAAAATCTATATAAGGCAGCTCTCCTCATTTGAACATCTTATCTTTTGACATATTGAACTCAATCTTAGTTGCTCGAGCTACTTAGCCGGGTTACTATGTTGTTTAGCACACGAGTATCTCCGCGCGGAGATCTCAACCCTTGCTTCAGTGGACTTCGAGTGTCAGCCCTAGGAGGAAGTTCTTCTTCATCTCAGTTCGTAGTAGCAGCAGGGAGACGAGTTACAACATGTTATAGTCGAGTTCCAACAGTAGGGAGACGAGTTACAGCAGCTGTAGTCGAGTTCCAACAGCAGGGGATGTAACAGCAAGGAGGTCGAGTTACAACCGCGGGGAAAGAAGCAACAGGAGGGCCAAGTTACAGCGGCAGGAAAATAGCAGCAAGGAGGTTGAGTTCCAGCAGAAGGGAGAGTAGCAACAGCGCAGAGAAGGGAGAGTAATAGCAGCGGAGAACAGGGAGAGTAATAGCGGCGCAGGGACCACGCAGCCATTGGAGTGAGATTTGTTGGGGCAACATTATCCCAGGGATTTGGAGTTGGGGAGCTGGGAGATCATTTGGGGGGCATTGAGGAGGATTGCTAGAGTTGGGATTGCATAGATTGACAGGATCAGTCACAGCAACAGAATTCGTATTTGGAGGGCCAAGCTGTGAAGGGTCAATTTTTTAAGGTTGGAACCAAGGGAAACCCTTTCTAGGTTTTTTTGGGTTTTTGGCAAGGAGTACGCTCCTAATTTTATAGAATTTTATGGGCAGATCTAAGGGGTCAAATAGGGGTCCCAACTCAACGAACAGCTAGAGGAGCTAGGGGGAATTTGGGCCAAAATTTTGAGTTCAACATTTGGCCAATTCCTTCATGGGTTATTCTGGGTTCCTTGCAGAGGTTGGGATTAATTTCCCAAAATTTTATGAGCAACAGGAAAAGCTCTAACAACACATCATTTCAAGTAGCAGCAACTTTCTAGGCAGTAACAGTGCAGCTCTTGGGCTAGATTACAAGTAGATTTGATGAGGGTGTTCCATTGTTCATTTTGGGCTTTTGCTAGCTTGCTTAGAGCAAGCCTAGGTGCACACGTTCCAGCACCTTGTTGTACACCTCTTCCTATTTAATAAAATGAGTAGACAACACAGTTTGGTTGCCAATTTTGTGGTCTGATGGTCTGATTTAATTTTATCGTGTTGTTTTTATTGTTCGCTTTGCACAGCAATATTTTTCCCTAGTTTGGAACATTACACTGAATATAGTAAACATTAACTATAAAAAGACCAAAACTATTGAATTCTCTAAGCCTAAATATATATGCTAAGTAGTCGCACGAAGTTTCTAAGGTAGCCAATAGTTTTACACTTGTGTACGTAAAGCGCAATTCGCATGGGAAGATGTTGATTTCACATATTCCTAAAGTGTCACGTTGCAATTGCGGGTGAAGGACAAATTATTGCATATTCTAGAGGCTGAATTTTAGTTTACCAAGAGATTGATTTGGAGCCAAAGCAATTTACTCTAAGTGGTCGGGCCTATTACCCACCACCTGTGGGTGACACCCATTGGAGTATTTGTCTCCTAGGTTGTCTTCAACCGACAGCCAGCAGCCCCTTGCAGCCACCAGATAGCTCAATGTGCCACCATCTCCGACACTTGAGTCAAATATTATGTACCCTCGCCCATCTATTTTCTTAAAGTAGCCTTGTTGGATGTGTTTTCTCCCTCTTATTCCTCTAGCATACATCATACTCCTGTACATGCCTCAATAGGTCCCCCTTCAGGCCCCTCCAACTGAAGCGCTCCCTAATAGCCCAATATGTCTTGAGGAACCCTTGATGCCCAGCCAAGGGTGAGGCAAGTGTCACCTGCATGATCCTTTGTCACAAATGATCCTGGCACCAAAAAGATCTAGTCCTTATAATAAATTCACCTTGTTCATCACTTTGTACCTGTCATCCCCAGCAATACCATTCAGGATCTCCCATGCCTGTCGATCCTTGGAGTACTCTACTAGAAACTAAGCCTTCCAGTCCATAGTGATGTCCATAAGGGAAAGTGTCACGAGCCTCCTGCATAGTGCATTTGCTACCACATTTTGTTTGCCCTTGACATATTCTATCAAATTTGTATGCTTGGATCTTGTTGACCCACTTTTGTTGCTTCTCATTCAACTCTCTCTGCTCCAAGAAGAATAAAAAACTGTTGTGATTGGTCTTCACTCTAAACCTCTTACTCACCAAATATTATTGGAACTTGGACAATGCATACATGATGGCTAGCATCTCCTTATCATATATATAATATAGACTCTCATGATCCTGAAGCTTCCAACTCTCAAAAGCTATCAGGTGACCTCACTGCATCAGAACCACCCAATGCCCTCTCCAGATGCATCACACTCCAATACAAAGGGTTCCGTGAAGTCTAGCAAAGTCAGCACCAAGCAACTTCTCATCACTCTCTTGAGGCGCTCAAGGGCCTCTTGTGCTATGTCCATCTACCCAAAAGCCCCCATCTTTGTCAAATTTGTGAGGGGTGCTGCCCGCTAGGAAATCTCCTTCATAAACCACCAGTAGTAGGTACATATACCCAATCATACTTGCAACTCCATCACATTCCTAGGCATAGGCAAATCCAGAATGGCCCTGATCTTCTCCTGATGTACATGCATCCCATCCTCACCGATCAGATGACCAAGATATAACGTCTTCCTCTAGGATGTGCAACACCTCCTCCAAGTGTCATAGGTGCTCCTCCCAAGTCCTGTTATCTATCAGAATGTTGTCAAAGAACACCAACACAAATTTGTGCAATTGCTTGAGGAACACGTGGTTCATGCAAGACTAGAAGGTCACTGTTGCATTGGTTAGCCCAAAGGGCATCACCAAGAACACAAAGTGCCCATAGTGGCACCTGAACGCATCCTTCACGATGTCCTGCTCTCTCACCTAAATCCAATGGTATCCCGAACACAAATCAATCTTAGAGAAGTATTTAACCCCTCTAATCTCGTACATCAGCTCATCAATGCGCAGAATCGGGTACTAGCTCTTCAACATATTCTTATTCAGGACCCTATAGTCAATGCCCATGTGCAGAGTCTTGTCCTTCTTCTTCACCAACACTACAAAAGAAGCGAAGGGACTGAAACTGGGCCTGATGTGCCCCAAAGACAACAACTCCTAAATAGCTCTCTCGATCTCATCCCAGTAGGCCTTGCAATGTCTCTAAGTGGTAGTGATAACTGCATGCACACCCTCCTCCAACTCAATTGTGTACTCAAACCCCCCGTTTGGTTGACGGCCAGGAGGAATGTCTACAAACACTGTCAAATACCTCTCTAGCAATGCCTAAATCTCTGGATGTGGTTGTCGTGCTTGAGTTCCTACCTCTGAAATCTTGAGCTCCACTACCCACTCTATATCTCCATGTCATATGTCAGACTCCATCTTGTGCATTGAGACTGTCTGAGGGGGATACAAGTGCATGCCTCTCAACACAACCGACTTCTCGTCTTGCCCCATAAACTCCATTTCCAATTTCCTCCAATCTGTGGTGACACGCCCAAAGGAATACAGTCACTGAACACCCATCACCACATTGGTGTTTCGAATGTCTACTACAAAGAAATGGTCCATCACTGAATAGTTCCCCATGGTCACCATTAACATGGGAACATATATGGTGCACTGCATGGTCTGATCTCCTGGTACCAATACTAAAAAGCCATCAAAGGCCTATGTGCATATACCTCTCCACGCTAACATCTATGCATCAGTGAAAATGTGGGTCGCCCCACTATCCACCAACACCGACACATGTTGTCCCTGCATGGTGCCCCTAATCCTCATTTTGAGACTCCCATGAGTGACATAATAACCCCCTTAGTAGGTAGAGGGGGGCCTCCTCCAAGTAGGGGAGGTGGGCCTCCTCCTGTAGCTTGTGGCTCGCCATCTCCTCCATCTATCTCCTATCCAATCTCATCCTCTAGCTCACTGTCTGAAAACACCTCTACGTAATGTCCCTTGCCCTTGGTGCACTTGTGCCCGTGTGCCCACTGCTCCTGGCACGTGAAACATAGGTTCCTCCTCCAAAGGTACATCCTAATCTCATCATCAAGCTGGCCATGCCCAAGTATATCCCTCTGTAGTGGTCTGGTGTCTCTAACCCCCCTGAGGAACAAATGGTCTAGTGGATACTGGTTCTCTAACCTTAGGAACTGCTCCATCATGTCCCTGGCTCTAGAGATACCATCCGTCAATGACACAGGCTTGTAAACCCTCACCCATCCACGTAATGGGTCAACCAACCCCTCAACAAACAACATAATCAGTCATGCCTCTAAAATATTTGAAACCATCACGACCAACCTCTGGAACTCTATTATGTAGGCCTCAGGACTGCCTATCAGTCCCAAATGTGCCAACCCTCTAAAGTGTAGCTCTAGGTCCTTCAGGTCAAACCTCTCGATGAGCCTCCAAGTGAACTCCATGTAAGAGGTGATATAAGTATGCCCTAGTGTAATCAGTCCATAGTACCACCACTCTTGCGCATCTCCCTCCAAATGCAGGGCAGAAAATCGAATAACATCAATCTCCTACATGGAGTTCAGCTGGAGATAGGTGTACAGCTTCTGTACCCATTGCCCTAGTTGAACTCTTAGTTGATCCATCGTAGTTGGGAAGTGTGATCTTCCCTACTAACTTTTGCACATCCTGATTCTATTGTCGCCCTCTAAAGGATGTCCCAGCCCCGATTTTACACCTCTCCTTGAGGTGGATAAATTCCCCAAATGACATGAGTCTCTGAATCCTGGGGTCTAGTCCCTCATACTCATCAATCCTTGTCTCAACTGAGTTCACCAAATCTGCAATGGGGTTTGGTTCCCTCTCTAGCTCGTCCATGAACTGAGGCATGGTGGGACAACTAACCTGGCTATGTATAGGAGTGTGGGGCTATTGACATACATGCTCATGCATGTGGCTTCCTCCTCCTACTCGGGAACACCCATCTCTATTGTGGTCGTGTCTCTGCTGGTTTGGTACTTGCAGGCCCTTCATCTGCTACATCATATCCATCATTAGCTAGCCCTGCCGCAACATCTATTGGTTCACCCTCAATAGCTCATCCAATGCCTTGTTCTGACCTCCCAGCCTATCACACTCATGAACCTCCTAGTCCTACATGTGCTCTCTAGCGTTATCAAGCTTTGTGTTTCAAAAGGGGTCAAGTCCTCCTTCTCTACCACGTCCTCTACCTCTACCCCTACCTCGGCCTCTCTGGAAAAATGCTCCTTCGCATCTGGGTGGCATCACCTGTTATTTTCGCCCACAGCTAGCCAAGAACATTATTTAATACCATTGTAATATCCCAAACTAGGAAAATGCAATCAATAACAGAGGCATGAACTAAGCTACAACAAATTTAAATTCTAAAGACACAAATTACAGTCAATAAACACAAATATTGGAGCCAAATATCTAAGACATTCCATAAATTTGGAAAATTTGAGTACATCAATGGTATAAATGGAACCTAGGCTTGCTATTGCAAGCTATGGAAACAAAACCCAAGTGAGATACAAGGCTCAAGAAGCTAGAAGTCCTCCACCAAAAATTGTGCACTGCAATGGAAGAATTTTTGTTGATGGCTGATACGAAACAGGTATCTCAGCCATCTAACATGCTCAGAAAATTCAGCCAAATTAATTATAGCCTCCCCACATAAACCCATAAAAACTCAGAAAGGGCTTGGACTAAATCCAACGTGCCCTAGTGACTGAAATGCATCTAGCTCTAACTGGTTGTTAGAATGCACTGTAGGAAGAATTTTGTTATAGAGTGCTCAAATCAACCCCTGGAAAACCTACTCCAACACATGCAAATCATTCTTCCAAATCTCATTACTCCTCCTTAGCCCAAACTCCCCCAAATCTCCTTGTCAAAATGACTACGCAGTAGTTGCCCAATAAACCCTTACGCAGGCCCAGGAAATGGCAGCTCGGCCCTCTAAAGAACTACACCTTCACCTCTACAAATTGCCAAGGGAAGTTTGCTCTTCCTGTGGATAAATTCCTTACAAAATATCGGACTAAGAAACTCCTTTTTGTTGGCTCTACTTAGCGCCATGAATTTGCCTTTTGCGCCTTTGGAGAAACACACCCATGCTTATGGATAGCTTGCAATTTAGCTCCTCAAATGCTTGGAAAAATCTCCCTATTTCTCTCCTAGGGTGACACTCGGGATTCACTAAAGGTAGAGTTGGAATTTCTGCCTGGAAATCCCTTGATTTAAGAAGCACTAGTCGACGTGGCTGAATAGCTCAAGAAAACTCTATTTCAGATATCAAATTGTCAAAAGTTCCCAAAATGAGGCCCCTCTCCTCTATTTATAGTTTGTTTCTCCCTTCTCTCCTTGTGGGCTCCACTAGTTCGAACTCCCTCTTTTCCCTCCTCCTCAAACTATGAATTCCCTAAGGGGTTCGAATTCCCCTTTTTGGGTGGCCCTCACAACCCACCATCAATTTATTTTTTCTTTTTCTCTAATGTGTGCAGCCACCTTCTTTCCAAAACTTAAAGTGGGACCTCCCTAACCCACTTTTCCTAAGTCCCCCATACCAAAATGTCAAAAAGGGAAAAAGGGAAATATTTAGTAGAATTTATTTAGTGGGGACATCACAAGATTGCTTTGAAGGGTTGTGTTATGCATTGGACCACTTTGTGGATGGGATCCCTGCTAGGAAATAACTTTCTGATTGGATCCAGTTGTAGGATGATGAAGCATAAAAACTGATAGCTTTTAGACTTTAAAGTAAAAATACACGAGGTATTTAAAATAATAATTTATTAGTATATATAAAATTGTACAAGTGATGAATGTTACAATGAGGACCTGCATATGATGAATGTTACAATGAGGACCTGCATATATATACCTAAGCAGGTGACCTTTCATGATTAGGCATGTCTTTTAGACATGCCTTTTCACTTAACTTAATGACTATTTAACATAGTCAATTTTTGGTTATTTAATATTTACATATAGTTTGTTTATTTACTTGTTATGAATTATATTCATAACACAGCCCCTTCCTTCGAAAGCTTTGTCCTCAAAGCTTTAATGTTGTGGATTTTCTTCACTTAGTGTTTGTCATCTCGATGTATATAATCTGATCATCCTCTCGTCATGTAGCTCATTTGTAATATTCCACTGGATTTTTTTTATTTTTTATTTTAATCAATCAATTTTTTTTTAACTCTAATTTATTTTTTTCAAATATATATATATATATATATATATATATATATATATATATATATATATTTGTAATAATTAAATTAATCATTTTTTTAATTATAATTTATATAATTATATGGTTTATTAAATATATATGATTTACAAACAATATAGTATTATGTAACTATATTATTGTTTGACTTGGCGTCACCCGAGAAAGGTTCGATCCGTGATTTGCAGCGCTTGAAGCACCGTTTAACCAACAACTTGCAGCATTTGATGCACCGTTAATACGGAGGACAGGACGCTTAATGGCAGAGGGACGCAACCTTTTTAACCAAACTGACTCGTCAAGTAATATCAACTAAATCATACCGTGAATATAGATTGCGGTGAATTAACGTAATATATATATATATATGAATACTCCAGTGTATCGAACATAATAGAGACCACGGTGTATCGAACGAAATAATAACGCCACATTGTAAAGACTTGTTGACCTTTTGACCGGGCACGTTGTTTGACCTCTCGACCAGGTACACTGCTTGACGACAGCGAACGTCACGGTGTTTTAATTCCGTCGTGGCCAAGCGCGTTGTATAGTGTTGCGCAGCAAGAGCGGAGTGGAGACCCAGCACCAGTGGAATTATGATACTGCAGGTGGTTGAGGGAAACGAGGGAGGTTGGAACACAATAGCAGGGTTTTTGGGATGGAACTCTAAAGCCCTTGTGACACAGAAAAGGGGCAATGCAAGGCAGCGGATAGTGTCAATTTCCAATGGAAAATTCATGTCAATATTGAAAACCAATGTTGGTTGTTGAAGCAATAATTGGTCGCTATTGACAAGTTGATCGATGAGAAAGAGAGGCACATGGAGAGGCTGACAGGCGTACCCCACAATGCTGATGCAGTCCTTCTTCTTGAACAAACCCAGAACATAAATAAAAACTTGCCCAAGCCCTTGAACAAGTCCTTTCTTCATTTGGACAAGCAAAGTGATATCACCAGCGATAATGTTGGCAGAATAGAAGGTCTGTAAAATAATAGATGTATTTTTCAGATCAGTTGACAAAAAAACTATGGGGATTGCTATGTTAAAGTATTCAAGAACCATAAAAATGTGCTGGAATTTTAAATGGCTAGATATGATCGAGAGAATGGCAATGATTGTTGAATGAAACCCTTCTTCAACCACCTGCAACTTTCGAATCTCAGTCAAAGAGAGCAGTTGAGGA
Organism: Pinus taeda; assembly: GCA_000404065.3. Classification (NCBI taxonomy): domain Eukaryota; kingdom Viridiplantae; phylum Streptophyta; class Pinopsida; order Pinales; family Pinaceae; genus Pinus; species Pinus taeda. The sequence goes on from APFE030714881.1 coordinate 27,529, forward strand.
TAGTCAACAATGACTCCCCATCCCGTGTAATCGGTGCCCATAAAATCTTGAAAATACTGTTTCATTTCTACTCTGAGAGAAATGTTGGGAGATATATCAACCACAGCAAAAGGCTAGTGAGCGTGAGGGGTGGTAGAGATTCGTGGATTTTTCTCCAACAATGTTTCTACAGTGTTTTGATCATAGAGAAAAGTAGTTGGGGTGATATTCATTGGATCGAAAGGAGTACTCAGACTAGTTGTACGTTGATATTCCTCCTCACACTCAACTTCTTTCATCTTAAAATGGCTTTCGCTGTAATCTATATTTTCTGTAAGTGAATCCATAATTTTTTTTCTTTCCGTCTCCCTCACAATCTCACGATGGATACACTGTCGTTGAAGTGCCATGTTGAAGAAAATTGCCTCTTGCATGTATTTCTCAAGGATTACTTCTTTGTACTTATCGGTCTCATAGAAAGATGAATTGAAAAAGTGACCTTTTAAAAACTTCTTGGGGTCATTGAGTTCCCTTTTCTTCCACAATTGGAAGTATGCATCCACTCGCTGACTAGTAAGTTGGAGGTCAGGTCTGAGACATTCCAAAAATCTTCTACTAATATCAATGTTGGTGCATTTTACTAGCACCTTATTCTTGTACTCCTCGTTGACAACCAATTTAGCTATGAATTCTTCCTCATCAATTGGTGGATCAAGTTTATCAAACTCATTTAAGGGAACATGTTGCACAACTTCAAATGTTTCAAGGTCATCTTCATCATCTTCATAGTCCTCTCTGTTTCTAAGATCATCTTCATTCTTATCATAATCTGTTTTTGACATAACCTCTTCTTCAAAATTTTCCATATTCATATCATCACCTTCATTTGGATCATCTTGATCTATGTCATTTTCATATTCATCATTATCTATTGCATCTTCATTTTTATTATCATCATTCTAATTAAAATCTCCTTCTTCTGCTTCCCCTTGTTCCTTTCCTCCATGGTCGTAATCATCTTCCCTATTATCGACTTCCTTTCGACATGCTTTAACTTTTGCATATGATTTTTCTAAATGCTGAAATGCTTCTTGAATTTTACTAAAATTCTCCATGAATTCAGGACGTGAACATAATGGCATATTGTGCAGCGAACTGCGCTCAAAGACCCGCATGATTATATTGTGTACCATGGCTCTGATACCACTGAAGCATAAAAATTGGTAGCTTGTAGACTTTAAAGTAAAAATACACAAGGTATTTAAAATAATAATTTATTGATATATATAAAAATTGTACAAGTGATGAATGTTACAATAAGGACCTGCATATATATACCTAAGCAGGTGACCTTTCATGATTAGGACATGCTTTTTCACTTAACTTAATGACTATGTAACATAATCAATTTTTTATTATTTAATATTTACATTTAGTTTATTTATTTACTTGTTATGAATTATATTCATAACAGACGACTTCATCTAGATAGAGATCTGGGAGAACTCATTCGCAAGAGGACAACAAAAGGGTACAGAGGCAAAAGATGAGATTTCCCTCGCTACACAAGCGAAAAACGGCAAAGGAAAGGCTAAATAGAACTAGAGTGGAGGATCTTCAGAAAATAAAAAGGAGAAGGACATAAAAAAATTCAAGTACTTTGCAGGTCACAAATTCGAGCATCTTTCCAGCCAATTTCCGAATAAGAAGGGAAAAAGAAGGACAACCATGGTATCCATTGCACAGATGGATGAGATGGATGAAAAGTTTGAGAAAACATTTGCCATGGTGTCATGCATTTCTAGAACCATCACGAGAAATGTCTACTATGTGGACAATGGAGCATCTTGCCACACGAGATCTTGAGACGTCTTCACCAACATGACCTAGGGATATATATGTGGAGTTTGGTGATAAAGCCTAGTATGCAACAGAAGGCACTACCAGTATTAAGCTTCAAATGGACTCAAGTGGTATCATGGAGGTGAACAAAGTGATGTATGTGTCGAGTTTGGAGAATAATCTCCTTTCAGTTTTGGCCATCGAAGACAAAGGACTAGAAATCAGCTTTATTGGAGGTGAAGTGGCTATTGGGAAAAAAGGAGCTAATCCCAACAAGAAGCGAGCGATTGGGAGAAGCGAGAGGGATCCCTATCCATTGAGAGGACAGCAAGTGAAGGCTCTCATACATGAGAGTGAAAGCTAGAGCGAGATATGGTATAGGAGGATCAGACATCTACACTTCATAGCTCTCCCTATGTTGCATAGAAGGGTTACAGGTTTTCCAAAGATCAGGGTGGAGCGGGATGGAGTGTGTAAAGGGTGTGCGCTTGGCAGGCAGGCCACGGCTATGTATCCTCGACTAGGTCTAAGGGAGTACTAGACTTGGTGCACTCAGATATTTGTGGTCCTATGTTTGTGATGTCAGTCACATGATCTTTATACTTTGTGACATTCATAGATGCCTTTTCTAGGAAAACTTGGATCTACTTCCTGAAGACCAAGGATGAGGCCTTCAATCGGCTTCAGGAGTTCAAAACTCTTGTGGAGAACTAGAACAGAAAGAAGATTAAGGTGTTGAGATTAGATAATGGGGGCGAGTACACCTCCAATGAGTTCCAACATTTTTTCAGGGCAGCAAGGATTAAGAAGGAGACAATTCTCAACAGAATGGGGTTGTCAAAAGGAAGAATAGGACCATAATGGAGGCAGTGAGGGCAATGATCTATGATCAGGAATTACCCATGGAGCTCCTTACAATTCTCAACAGAATGGGGTTGTCGAGAGGAAGAATAAGACCATAATGGAGGCAGTGACGGCAATGATCTATGATCAGGAATTACCCATGCCTTTGTGGACAAAGACCTACAATACAGTTGAGTATGTGTAGAACAAGAGTCCTCACAAGATATTGGAGGATGTGTCTCCTGAGGAGATATTCAAATGAGTGAAATTGGATGTGACCCATTTGCACATCTTTGATAATCCAGTGTATGTCCATGTTCCTACAGAGAAGAGGACTGACTTGGAGCCCTTGTCATAAAAGGGAAAATTTGTGGGCTATACTGGGGTCTCAAAGCCCTCTCGAGTCTACGTTCTAGGAAAAAGGAATGTTATTTTGAGTCAGGATGTTAGGTTTTATGAGAGCATGAACCTTAGGAGGTCTCACGAGAAGGAGCCAGCAAGGGTAGAGGATCTAGAGCAAGAAGCTCCTAAGACTGAGCAAGGACCAACAGTAGGGACACAATCTATAGATTTAGAGGAGGTGCACAATATTCCTTCAAGCTCTACCAGGAGGAGGTCAAGATGGGCTTAACAGACTTTGAGAGATGCTAACAAGCAAGTCCAGGGTCCTAGTAGCACTTTCAGGCAAAGCAAACCACTAACAATATTTTCCAATTAGTTGGCATTGTCAAGCAGCGTCAGTGAGTCTTAGCCTTCTTTTGAGGAGGCTATAGATGAGCAGATTTGGAGGGATGCCATGGTCGAGTATAGCTACATCATGGGAAATGGTGTATGGACATAGTGCCTAGACTGAAGGGAAAGTTTGTGGTCACTTGTCGACCAATCTATAAGATCAAACATGCAGTTGATGGTAGTATCAAGAAGTACAAAGTGAGGCTCGTGGCAAGAGGGTTCTCTCAGCAAAAGAGAGTGGATTATGAGGAGACATTCACACTTATCGCCAGATATCCAACCATTAAAGAAGTTATGTCAATTGCTTCAAAGATGGGGTGGAGGATACATTAGATGGATTTAAACTCTATTTTCCGCAACAAGGTGATTGAGGCGGAGGTATGTATTGTGCAGTCTCAGGACTTTGAGGTGCATGGAACAGAATCTCATATATGCAGGTTAAAGAAGGCCCTTTATGGGCTGAAGCAGGCTCCACGTGCATGGTATGTCAGGATTGATGGATATCTCCTTGGTTTGGATTTCACCAATACTAAGGTGTACTCCAACTTGTACTGTACACTTGTTTAAGGTGAGTCGTCGTAATGTCCATTAATTATTTTTTCATAGGTTAAGTTTCCCACAAATTTGGATATTTTTGGTGATCTTGGAACCCATCCAATTTTGGCTTAAGGACTTAGGAGAGAAAGACGCTGACTTATTTTGTTAGTGGAATGTGGGGGGCACCCACATGGGAAAAACACACTTGGCTAAGTGTGGAATTCAAATAGCCTTGGAGGGGAAATCAAAAGGCAAGGAAGAGGAGTCCACATGGGGAGGAAAGGCCCACGAAAGTTTAAATAGGAGGAGCTCATCTACTCAAAGGGTCTTTTGTCTATTGAACTCACTTTTGTTTCTCAAGCTGCTTAGCCGGGTCACTTGATGTTTAGCACGAGTTTTCCAAGAGGAGAGCTCACCCTTTCTTTGGGGGACTTCAAGTGCTAGTTTAGGAAGGCGAAATCATACCACCTTGGAGTAGAGCCGGAGAGAATTTCAGAGCATATCTTTTAGCTTGCTTAGCCAGTGCGTGTTTCAAGAGGACACAAGAGAGGAGTATGCAGTAGCTATTTCAAGGCTCTTCGGGGCAGCAATTGCCAAGAGAGTTTTAGCATTGGATCTTCCGGCGAACGTCAACATTTTGGTGGAGTTTCAAAGCAGGAATTGCTGCTAGTGAGCAACACAATTTGCAGCTATCTTGGCCAACGTAGAGGCTGCTTTTTGGGCACAAATGGGAGCTAGAGAGGAGTTGAGGGCTGGATATTGTCAAGAGAAATAAGGGAAACTTTGGGGGAGAACATCTCAACCATTTGGTGTGTTTTGTGGAGCCTTTTTAGTGATTTATAGGCAGGCCGAATTATACAGCAGTTGGTGGAGGACGTGGTATTTGGGGGTCGAAATTCGGGATGTAAACCGGGCCAAACCTTTTATGGGTTTTGGTTGAGGAGCTTATTGCTAATTTTGCAGAATTTTCTGAGCACCGGAGGTGGGGTTTCCAGCAGTTCCTTTCCAACAAACAGTGTAGTTTTCTTGGCAGCGCGGAGCATCATTGAAGCAACAGTTCTGTAGCATTTGGGCTTGTTGTTTGATAACCTGGCCTCTGTCATGCTTGCCATTGAGGCAAGCCCATATGCACTCCTTCCATACTATTGTACTTGCAACAATTGATTAATAAAATGGCTCAACTGGTTTTTACTTCTTGAGTTTATATGGGTGTTTGTTGATTGTTTCAAATTTATGGTGTTGAATTTGTTTTTTCTTTGCATACCACTGTTTTTCTTAGTTTGGAACATTACAGTGGTATCAGAGCCCAGATCTTGGCTCAGTCATGGAATATTTTCCTATGAGTGAGGAGGACAGGCAAAATATCACCTACAGGAGACAGAGGTACTGAAGCTATGAGAGGGAGTTAGAGATTACACCAAACATTGAGGAGCGTGGGAAGGCAATGGTAGTGGAGGATATGGTGGAGCCCAGAAGTAAGGAGGATATGGCCTTCAACAGCCTCTTGGAGGCCCTAAATGATTTAACGAAGGGGCAAAAGGAGATGCTAGATGAGATCAAACAACAGAAGCGAGACCGGAGCATCCATCGGGATTTTCTATTTGGGGAGACTTTTGGGCCCTCTCAACAGTATGACCACCCTTCACCGACTACTCACCCACCATCCTTAGGTGGGCCAAATAGGACTACGTTGCCATCTTTCTTGCCATCAGCACCTAGTGAGCAAGGTGGATCGGATGACTAGATGCCCATGGTGGAGTATTTCAGGGAGTGGCAATCCATGGGGGAGGAATTCAAGGCAGCCCTATCTTTCAGAGACTATTGCCAGCTCAAGCAAAATGAGAAGGGCGGAAATTATGGAGGTCAAGGCACGCAGAACTCTGAGTTGCAGCGTACTATTGGGAGGATTTACTTCCCTACATATAATGGCACGACCAAGTGCACAGCTCAGACCTGGGTGGAGAAGTTGGACACTTATTTTCAGCTCAACAAGATGACAGAGGTGGAAGCCATTAAAATGGCTACACTACACTTGGAGGGGGAGGCACACGATTGGTGGTTTCATGGCTTGTCTACCATGGAGCATGCCAACGTGACTTCCTATGAGGATTTCACTAGGAGAGTGGTGGAGCGCTTTGATCAGAGGGATCTGGAGGCTCACTTCAAGGAGATGACCCAACTCGGTCAGACAAACGGGTCATCCAAAGCAGTACATATCAAAGTTTCTAAGGGTCTCATTCATGGTGTCAGATTTATCAAATGCTAGGAGGGTGTACACATTTATTGAGGAATTACTCGAGCCATTGCATGGTCTGATGAACTCACGCAGGCCCTCTACGCTACAGCAGACCGTGACATGTCCAAGAGACTTGCAGGGGGCCATCCCCAAGACCCGGGCACCTATTCCTACACGCACTCCCTACCATCATAAGGGAAGTGATACTAGACCACCACACACACAGAGCAACCCAAGGACGTGGGAAGCTAGATGAGGAGACTAGGAGGGACCTCAGGAGGAGGAAATTATGCTTTACTTGTCGAGAGCCATGGGCACCAGGCCATCGATGCACAGCAGGCAAAGCCCATTATATTGAGCTCTTTTCGGATAGTGATCAGGAGGACGATGTGGAGTTGGAGTATGGCGGGTGAGAGAGTGAGGGACCGGTAGAGAGGGGACCACCACCACATGGAGGGGCATTTTTCACACCATCTGGGGGAGTCCTTGCTTCCTTATGCGGGGTCCCCAAATTTCTGACGATGAGCATCAGAGGCACAATGCAGGGGCAGTGTGTCTCAATCCTAGTAGACAGTGGGGCTAATCACAACTTCATTGATGCTTAGATGGTTCAGAGGAGGGGCATCGCCAAAATAGAGTTTGAGGGGTTTTCCATTCTAGTGCCAGGGACAGAACAATGCAGTGCACTCGGTATGTTCCCACCTTGACAGTGACCATGGGGAACTACTCGATGATAGATCATTTCTTCGTAGTGGACGTACCGGACACCAACTTAGTGATGGGTGTCTAGTGGTTATACTCCCTTGGCTGAGTCACCACTGATTGGAGTAAGTTAGGGATGGAGTTCACTAGATCAGATGGCAAGTTGGTGGTCCTTAGAGGCATGCATTCGTACCCTCCTCAGACAGTTTTGACACATCGGATGGAGGCAGACTTGAGGAATGGTGACACAGCGTGCACTGTAGAGCTGAGGATTTCAGAGGTTGGGGGATGGGCCCAATCACCAAACTCGGATATACATGCATTATTAGACAAATACTTAGTGGTATTTCAGGACATTCAACCAAGGCAGCCACTAGACAGGGGATTCCAGCACACCATTGAGTTGGAGTCGACTGTGCACGTAATGATTACCACCCCTTATAAGCACCCCGAGGCCTATAAGGACGAGATTGAGCGGGCCATTAAGAAGTTGTTGGCGTTGGGCCACATTTGGCCGAGTTCCAGTCCCTTTGCTTCTTCAGTGGTGTTGGTGAGGAAGAAGGACGGAAACTTGTGCATGTGCATCGACTACACAGCGCTCAACAAGAAGACGTTGAAGAACCAGTACCCCATACCACACATTGATGAGTTGATGGATGAGCTTAGAGGAGCCAAATACTTCTCTAAGATAGATCTATGCTTGGGGTACCATCAGATCAAAGTGAAGGATCAGGACATCCCTAAGACGGCTTTCAAATGTCATTATGGGCATTTCGAGTTATTGTTTGTGCCCTTTAGGTTGACCAAAGCACCTGCCACCTTTCAGTCATGTATAACCATGTGTTCCGAGGGCAACTGAGGAGATTTGTATTGGTGTTTTTTAATGACATTTTGATCTATAGCAGGACTTGGGAGGAGCACCTATAGCACCTGGAGGTGGTGCTATGCATTTTGGAGGAGCAATAGTTTTATGCCAAATTGTTCAAATGTGAGTTTGGCTTGACTGAGATGCTCTACTTGGGGCACATCATTTGCGTAGATGGGGTGAAGGTGCATGAGGAGAAGATACGAGCTATCCGAGATTGGTCGGGGCCTAGAGATGTGATAGCACTGAGGGGGTTCTTGGGCATCTGCACCTATTACCGGAAGTTCATCAAGGGATTTTCGCAATTGGCAGCACCCCTCACAGACTTGACCAAGAAGGGGACTTTTGCTTGGACGGATCGATCCCAGTCAGCTTTTGATCGCCTCGAGGTGATGAGTTATTGTCCAGTGTTGGCGCTCCAAGATTTCACTCAGCCATTCACCGTGGAGTGTGATGCATCAGGAGAGGGGATTGGGGCAGTATTATCCTATGATGGAAATCCCATTGCTTTCGAGAGCTTGAAGCTCCTACCCGATGAGAAGTTGTATTCTATATACGACAGAGAGATGTTGGCCATCATTCATGCATTGGCCAAATTTCGATAGTACTTGGTGGGTAACTGATTCCGGGCGAAGACAGATCACAATAGTCTTCGCCACTTCATGAGGTAGTAGGGCCTCAACGATAGACAGTAGAGATGGGTCAGCAAGGTGCAGGCCTATGATTTTGATATCGAGTATCTGCAGGGGAAGCACAATGTAGTGGTCGATGCACTATTCAGGAGACCCGCAGGCCTCTCACCCATGAGCTTTTTCCATGACGAGAAGGCCCAATTGTTGGTAGTGTATTCTAAAGATGGTGGGCATGCAAGATCTTGGAGGGAACACACGCAGATGAGAGTTATCGGGTGATAGATGAGGTCATATACTACAAGGGGCACATATTTTTGGTTCCAATCTCTCAGTTGAGGGAGAGAGTACTCCATGCAACACATGATTCTCCATTATCAGGGCATCGAGGGTTCAAGAAGACGTACATGGCAATCAAAGAGTGTTTCACCTAGAAGGACCTCAAAGGGGATGTGTTGAGGTATGTGCAGGAGTGTGAGGCATGCCAAAGGAACAAGGGGGATTTGACCCATCCAACTGGGTTGTTGAAGCCTCTTCCCATTCTTGAGGAAAAATGGGAAAGTATCATCATGGATTTCATAACAGGGCTTCCCATAATGCAGGGCAAGGATTGCATCTACGTGGTGGTTGACTGGTTGACCAAATCTGCCCATTTCTTTGCCATTCTGACCCGGTACTCGGCCTCACAAGTAGTCGAGTTGTTCTTTAGGGACGTTTCCTTGTATGGACTCCCTAAGAACATAGTTAGCGACAGGGACAGCAGGTTTATGGGGGGATTCTGGCAGGAGCAAGCTAGTGGGCACGGAGCTCACTTTTAGCACGACCTACCACCCCCAGACAGACGGTCAGACCGAGCGGGTTAACCAATGGTTGGAGGGTTATCTCAGGAACTATGTGATCGGGCAACAGAAGACATGGATTCGATGGTTGCACTTGGGCGAGTATTGCTACAAAACCACTCATCATATATCTTCTTTCCGTGCTTTATATGGTTATGACACATTATCTTTTGCTGACATTGTTTTTGGAGACAATTGGGCTCCAAAGGCCAAAGATTGGATCCTAGAGAGCCAAGACATTCTCAAGGCTCTCAAGGAAAACTTAGTGACAGCATAGAATCAGCAAAAGATCTATGCTGATAGGCATTGGATTGAGAGGCATTTTAAGCAGGGAGACTTGGTGTATCTACAGCTACAACCATATAGACATTCTACCTTTAAACAGAAGGGTGTCGAGACGCTGCAACCGCGTTTCTATGGGCTATATATAGTGGTTAGAAGAGTTGGAGAGGTGGCCTATGAGCTAGGGCTTCCCCGGGGGAGAAAGATTCACAACATCTTCCGTGTTTCATGCCTCAAGAAGGTGTTGGGACAACACGTGAAGGCAATCGTAGAGTTACCCCTGCTAGATGATGAGGGGCATCTAGTTTTGGAACCGGAGGCCATTCTGGAGACTCAAGAGAGGAAGCTAAGGAGCAAGACTATCAGGGAGTTTTTGGTGCATTGGAGGAACATGCCAGATGAGGATGCCATCTGGGAGGGTAGCATATTTTGGAGCATCCAACGCTGAAGTTGCTTGAGTGCAAGCAACATTTGGGAGGGGAGGACTGTAATGTCCCTTCTTAAATTATTTTGTCACAGGTTTAATTTCCCACAATTTTGGATAATTTTTGGTGACCTTGGAACCCAACCAATTTTGGCTTAAGGACTTTGGAGAGAAAGAGACCGAATTATTTTGTTAGTGGAATGTGGGGGCCACCCAGATGGGAAAAACGCATTTCGCTAAGTGTAGAATTCGAATAGCCTTGGAGGGGAAATCAAAAGGCAAGGATGAGGGGCCCACATGGGGAGGAAAGGCCCACGAAATTATAAATAGGAGGAGCTCATCTACTCAAGGGGTCTTTTGTCTATTGAACTCACTTTTGTTTCTCGCATTGCTTAGCTACGTCACTTGCTATTTAACACGAGTTTTCCAAGCGGAGAGCTCACCCTTTCTTCAAGGGACTTCGAGTGCCACCCTAAGAAGGCCAAATCGTACCGCCTTGGAGGAGAACCAAAGAGAATTTCAAAGTGTATCTTTCAACTTGCCCAGCTAGTGTGTGCTTCAGGAGGACGCAGGAGGGGAGTACGCAGTAGCTATTTCAGGTGTCTTCCAAGAAGCAATTGTCAAGAGATTTTTAGCATTGAATCTTTAGGGGAACATCAGCATTTTGGTGGATTTTCAGAGCAGGGAATTGTTTCTAGTGAGTAGCACAATTTGCAGCTATCTTGGCCAGCACAGAGGCTACTTTCTGGGCACACGTGGGAGCTAGAGAGGAGTTGAGGGTTGGAGATTGCTAGCAGAAATATGGGAAACCTTGGGGGAGAACATCTTAGCCATTTGGTGCGTTTTGTGGAGCCCTTTTAGTGATTTACAAGCAAGCCGAATTATATAGCAATTGGTGGAGGATGTGGTATTTGGGGCCGAAATTCCAGGGTCTAAACCAAGCTAAACCCTTCCTGGGTTTTGGTCGAGGAGCTTGAGGCTAATTTTGCATAATTTCCTGAGCATCGGAGGTGAGGTTTCCAACAGTTCCTTTCCAACAGACAATGTAGTTTTCTTGGCAGCACGGAGCATCATTGGAGCAGTAGTTGTGTAGCATTTGGGCTTGTTGTTTGATAACCTGGCCTTTGTCATGCTTGCCATTGAGGCAAGCCCATATGCACTCCTTCCATACTAATGTACTTGAAACAATTGATTAATAAAATGGCTCAACTGGTTCTTACTTCTTGAGTTTATATGGGTGTTTGCTGATTGTTTCAAATTTCTGGTGTTGAATTTGTTTTTTCTTTGCATATCACTGTTTTTCCTAGTTTGGAACATTACAGTCACTCAACTTGGTACTTATGTGGATGATCTCTTCTTGACATGATCGGAGAATCTCATAGAAATGTGCAAGGAGGATCTTGCTTCAGAGTTTGAGATGAAGACCATCGGATTGATGCACTACTTTTTGGAGTTGGACGTGCGGCAGCAGCTAGGAGAGATTTTCCTTAGACATAGCAAGTATGCAGTTGAGATCTTGAAGAGATTTAGGATAGAGGATCGCATGCCTATGCCTACACTGATGATCACTAACTTGAAGAAGCTAAGTGCTTCCGAAGGCAAGTTGGTGAATCCTACACTATTGATAGTTTCCTTGATGTATTTGGTCAACACCAGGCCAGATATATGTTTTGTTGTGAACACACTCATCCAGTTCATGGTAGAGTCGAGACAGGTTCATTAGGTGGTAACAAAGCATGTGCTAAGGTAGCTGCGAGGTACGATAAACCTTTTGACAAAGATATGTCAATGTTGAGGAGTGAAGTTGCAGGGGTATAGAGATTTTGATTGGGAAGGGATTGTTGTGGATAGAATCCACGTCTAGATCTTGGTTCAGCTTGGGATCATCCATGATCTTGTGGTATAGCAGGAAGTAACGATCAATGGCACTTAATGCAGCAGAGGCATAGTACATGGCAACGAGTATGGCAAGCTATGAGGCAGTGTGGCTTCACAAGATGCTTGCAAGACTATTTGATTTGGAGATGGGGCCAATGGTAATTCAATATAATAAACAGAGTTGCATTAACCTCTCTGACAATCCCATGTTTCATGATCAGTCCAAGCACATTGAGATCAGATATCACTTCATCAGAGACAGGTTCCAGAGAGGTGTTGTGAGATTATAGTACAATTTTACAAAGGCACAAGTGGGAGATATTCTCACTAAGCCTCTAGTGAAAGGGAAGTTTGTGAAGTACCAAGATAAACTGGAGGTGGTGGAGAATCCCTTCCTTACTAGGAGGGAGTGTTGAGGTTTGTGGTAGCTTAGGAAGGTCTTCTACATAGGATTGGTGTATTGGCATGTGGAAGATGATTTATTGCTTCTCTAGGTGCTTGCTTGGTGGAGTAAGTGATTTTTGTTTTATTTTCCAACTCTAACTTAGGAAAAGTACAATAATTAAAGTCAATTAATTGTTGTGGACTATTAAATCATTTTCTAAGGATAAACAATTTAATTATTTAAGTGACTTAGAAATAATCTCAACCATTGATCTCCAAGATCTTCTAGAAAGGAGAGAAGGGTTATGGATTTGGACTTAATGAAGATTATAAAAAAAGCCTAGTGAAGAGGTGAAGACACAACAAGAACACAAGTGAAGGCAAAGTGATTTTCTCTAGTGCGAGTGGCTCATAAGACTAAAGCGCAGAGGAGGAGAATTACAAGGGAATTTGAGGCTGAATCTACGAGGCCTAGTTGTGGAGATTGCATGGCTGAGTTGCTAGAGAGGGAGACATTGATTTAGCTTGGAGAAACTAATTTGCTAGAGGTTGAGTTTCCTAAGGCGCAATGAGCTTGTAGGGAAGACGCAGGGTCGATTTGCCAGTTGTTTGAGTGGGTTGAATTTCCCCAGGCATATTTGCTTTAGAGGCCAATTGCTAGGAGGTCGATTTCCATGGGCCAAATTCATCCAGTGGGGGCCGAGTTACAAGTTCCAATTATTGTATTTTTCCTTGTAATTCTTTGTGGGTCAAAAACCTTGAACTTTCAAATTAATAGTGAATTATTTCTATTGCAATGTGTGATTGATCTTTCTAATTTATCTCTACTTCATCTATTTCTAGATGTTAAAATACCAGTGATTTTAGTTTTTGGTAACTCATAATTTATTTTGTTAAATAAATAAATTGTTGGGAATAAATAAATTGTCGTGAGAAAATAACTTTGGACTGGTACTAGAAGATTTAACAAAAGTTAGATGAAGAAGAAGGGGATGGTAATCAAGAAAAACAAAGACAAAAATCAACCTCCTCATAGAAGAGGATAAAGACCTATGTTGCACGAAATGCCTTCCTAGGTAGCGTATCAGTACTAGAAACATACTAAAATTCCAAAACATAGCCAAAACTTCCCCAAAATGTCGTCATCCGTATTGTATGGCATTTCGTGAATCCGAAAAGCCACAGAGTCTGGCCAGCAGAGTTTCGGTGAGTTAAGTGGTTGTTTCGGGCCCATTCAAGTAACCTAGAAGGGCATAGGTCCCTACCAAGGCCCAAAAAATGCTTAATTAAACATTTTTTGTAAAGTTTATTTCACTCCTAAGTTAATTTCATTAAAAAAAAAAATTACAGTTAGAGCTCTCTCTTGATGCTCTTGATATTAGCGGTGATGCAAAGTGGAACTGGAAGTACTAGTAGAATTGCCTCTTCTACTAGACAAGCATCTTGTTATACTTTTGTTGATGAGGATGAGGATTGTTATGATTACTAATATGTAGTCAATATTTGTCTTTATTTCATGTTTTATTTCAGTTTTAGCACAGATAGCCTCATCTATAAACGCGGATTTTCGATTTTTGCATCATTTAATCATCTATGAGAGTTAATATAGACTTGGTTTTCTTCTAAAATGTCATTTATGTGTCACCCAACGTTTCCATTTTCCGAGCATGAAGTTTCCAGCCATACCCGTTTTAGAAACTTCTAGACGTTTTGGCATTTCGTACAACTTAGGTAAAGACCAAAAAATAGAAGTTCCACTGGCCAATTATTGAGTTAAGATAATAGAAGAGTCAAGACCCATATCTCAACAGCAAAACAATTTATACAGCCATTTCCTTCATTCAATGAAAACCGCAGTTTTAAAAGTTGGGCTCAGACATTGACTCAGTTACCTATCTACTCAGGTTTCAACTTGGACTCAGATTCAAGGACTCGGTTTTCAAAAAAAATACGTAAAATAATTAAATTTCATCAAATAAGCAAATTTCATGTTTTTTTACGATGTAAGATGGAAAGAGTCTAGTTTCCATACTCATAATAGATGACTGATTTTGCAGCAATGGTAAATCATCTGGTATGTAATATTGTTTCTAGTTTCTCTTTAAAACTGGTTTAACTTCCTTTGCATTTTAGGTTGTAATCTTGCTTGTTTCAACTCTGCTGGTAAGTCAATATTTTCAGTTCAAGGCTCAAGCTATGTATGTACATTGACTTGCATTTTTTGTAAAACCATAAAATTCCAATACAGTACCATAAAATTCCAATACAGTACAAGGCATTGGAAAAGCTTTGATAAAAATATTAAAGCAGTGTTTGTTTAACTGAATATGATATCCCTTTTTCTATTTAAGGCTTAAGCTGCTTTATTAATCACAAGAATCAGTTGTGTCGTTAATGGCAATTTTGAAAAAAAAATGCAAGAGGGCAGACAAAAGCCCACAAAAATGGGGCAGATGTTCATGTAACAAACATACACCCAAACAAACACGACCTAGTAAACATAGATGTTGACAAAACCGTGCATCAAGCAAATGCAGAAGACCATATCATGTAGCACAAAAGCATGAGAAACCTATACAGATGCTGCCGGAAGTATTACACACAGATGGCTCGGCCAGTCCAGTAATAACTTGTCCCAATTTGGCCAGTTTGGCCCAAACCAGCCCCCCGAGCCGAGTTGAAGGCCAATTTGACTCAGTGGCACATCCAATTGGCTGATTTGACTGATGTTGAGTCAGACCAAGCCGAGTTTTACAACTACAATGAAAACCATAAATTTTAATTTCACTTGTTATGATTATTACTAATTAGTAATTATTTTGATACTGCCTAATAATAAATCTACATTGCATTATCAAATTATAACTGGACCTACAGTGTCTCATCAAAAATCTCAGGGCTATACAACACATCAACTACAAAAGCAAAAGTCAAATAGTCTGCAACAGAGATCTCATACTGAGGAAATCAAATGAGGGGAAAAAGTGTAAAAGGAAAGTCAAGGCATCAAAAAGCTTGATAGAAAAGAAAGGATCCAAATAACCTAATTCACAATATAACCAAGAAAACCAAAGATAAGCATCAGCCTCATCATAGAAGAAGATAAAGACCAAACAACAACACTTCAACCAGCTAAGTATTGAGTATCACAAATAGAAGCCCCACATATCAACAGCAAAACAATTATACAGCCATTCCATTAGTTCATTCAAAATAATAAAATTTAATATTATTTCGTTTGTTATGATTTTCAATAATTACATTGATGTTCCTTGCTTATAAATCCACATTGCATTGTATAAGTATAACTGATCCTCTACTGTCACATCGAGAATCACAGCACTATATAGCACATCAACTACAAAAACAAAGCTCAAATAGTCTGCATCAGAGATCTAGCACTGAGAAAAATCGAATGACGCAAAAGAGCTTGAAAGGAAATAAGGCATTAGAGAGTTTGATAGAGGAAGGGATCCTTAATAGCCCAATTCAGAATGTAACCGAGCAAAACAGAGACAAGCATCAACCTTATCACAGCAGAAAATAAAGACCAAAGAACAGAATTTCCAACAGCCAACTATTGATCACAAAAAATAGAAGCCCCGTGTACCAGCAACAAAGCAATCTGTACGACCATTCCATCAACTCATTGAAAACAATGTGAATAGCCAACAGTAAAAGTAGATTAGAGATTTAGGTCAGATTTCTTCTAGATTCGAAGGAAAAATGATGTATGACTGTTGCTGCATAAGCCTATAGGGTGCTGGGTTTCACATAGGCCCCACTTTAAAAAAACAGAGAACCAGAGAGAGAACTAAGGTATATTTCACTTGCCACAGGAGCACAGTCACATAAACATGTACATAGAATGTCTTGCCAGATTGAGAACACAACCAAGAAAACACTCTTGGTCAAAGGGATTTTCAGGGGAGCATTTTCGCGAGCATGATTTCAAAGTCGGGACAGGAGGCCCTGGAACACTCCCAAGTGCCATGCAACATTTATACACTCATTTTGTATCCAACCATCTTATCTTGGAATATTTCTCATGATCTATATTTTCAATCTCAAATTCCACCCAAGAGTGTGTTCAAAGGACACTGACATTTCTAGAAAAGCCTGTAAATATGTTATTGTTTTATTTCTTAGAACCCCACAAAAAATCGGCAGCTTTCATGTAGATCCATGCTTGATCTGCATGAAAAGAAGCAATAGCACATTTTGTGAACATCTAAGAACTCATCTACCCTTGTGAACATGGAACTACATTTAACTGTAGTGACTTACATCATGTTTATGAGTACATTTGGGATTAAGATGGACCTTTCCAGAATCCATCTTAATCAATGCAACATCAATGGTTCATTTTACCAATGTTGTTAAAAGCGCGAGCGGGATTAAATCGGCGCGGGGAATGAAGCGGAAAAAAGCGGGAAAAAATCGTTTGGAACAAAAATATTCATTTTTTTTCATTTTTTTCAATTTTTTTAATATCTAAACCATCTACAACATAAAATAAATACATTGACACATAATATGATAAAAAACTAATATATAGAGATGTTTTAATATCATTCTAGCGCAAAATCACACATAACATTGAATCATGTCCTGAATAGTAA
>APFE030714881.1:45512-99697 GCA_000404065.3 Pinus taeda
AATCCTCCAATCTTTGGGTGCAATCACGCTTTTGATTTTGAAGAATCCGGCCTCTGAAATCATGATAAGAAGGGATTTTGTACCCCGGGCCAACACTGGCAATAGCATTAACAGCAGGTTGGAAAAAAGGATTATTCCTTACGATGCTGAAAGGAATATCACTCCAGAGGAGAAATTTTGCTAGCAAGTTGTCAGCTTCTTCTTTCTCGTTTCTTTTTAGCATTGAACCAATAGATGGTTGTGAACCAGGTGTGGTTCGAGGAACAAAAAATGATGATGCAACTATCGGATTGATTGATGCTGCAGTAGAACCAGCGCCACTTCCTTCAGCTGACCTTCTTAGTTGCCTTTTCATTTCTTCTTTGGCCTCTCTAGTCTGCTCTAATTCTCCCAGTGCTCTCGTGGCTTTTAGGATAAGTTCAGGACTTGTATTTGTACAAGGACCCACATCATGTCCAGGGATTTGTGCAAGGACCCCCCTGCGTATTTCCTTTCCACACAACTTGTAAGTCAAGTTTTGTCTATCATTCGAAGTTGTAGGCTCACCATAATCCCAGAAAGGATCCAATTTCCTTGGCATGTTTGTTTTTTAACTTTGAAGTTGCAAACCTATGGGAAAAAATTAAAATTAATAAGGATTAGGAAATATGAATTTAGGATTACAATTTAGCATTTGCCATTTACAAAATTACAAGTTACAAATATCTAGAATCCAAAGTTCCAAACCCAAGTTAACCAACCAAATGGCAAGCAAATGCCAAAAACAATGAAAAAACATAAACAATGTTAAAAAAAAATGAAAACAAAAAAAAAGTGGTTCCCAATAGCCATACCAAGTTACCCATCCAAATCAATGAAAAGAAATACAAAAAATTCTTAAAACAAGAAAACAAAAAAAAAATGGTGCCCATATGAAGTTTTTCAACAAAAAAAAATTAAAAACATAGAAAAACAATGTTTTGAAACAATGAAAACAAAAAAAAATTAACCTACATACCGTTTCTACGGTGAAAATGGCGATCTCCTCTTGAAATAGTGAGTCTAGCCACTTCGAATCGGCAAGAAACCCTCCAGATCCTCTCTCCTAGCTCCTCTCCTCCAAATCACGCGTCTGACTGTCCAAATGAGGAGTGAAAAAACCTTTTTTTTCATTATAAAACCCGCTGCCCGCCGCCCCCGCGAATTTTCAGTAAAAAGCGCGCTTTTTTCGAAAAAAACACGCTTTTTTTCAAAAAAGCGGCAAAAAAAACCGGCGCTTTTTTCCTATAAAACGCGCGATTAAATCGTCTGGAGGAAAAAAGCGCGATTTTTTCAAAAAAGCGCGATTAAATCGCGCTTTTAACAACACTGCATTTTACACTGTTCGAAATGATGGAGCACTATAACAAATAAAATATATATAAATAATGTAAATAATATAAATGATAATAAGCATAAATAATTATTAGTTAGTAATAATTAGGTTGAAGAGGCATGTCTAATTGAAACATGACTCTTCATGAAGAGACACTTGCTTGCTATATAAGCAAAGCCTCTGCGTTCTCATTTGTAAATCATTCATTCTTATTCATTTTATTTAATATAATATTTATATCCTCAATGGATAATTTCATATTCCAAGTCTTCTGGAGTAATTAATTTGTAGAAGGAACTTTGTTCGCTTCATTTGGTATCAAAGCAGTTCGGTCCTCTAGGTTGCTTAACCGATGCACAGAACGCGTTCTCCGATACAGGTCCTTGGCTATCGAAATTCGTCAACCTTGTTGCCGTACAATTGAAGCATTTTGCTCAGAATTTGGGAGTTTCTCATTTTCTCCGTTTTTCTAGGCCTTTGGCCATAAAAATAAAAAAAATAAAATTAAAGAAAATAAATTAAAAAAAAAAGAAGAAAAAAAAAGTAAAAAAAAAAACAAAACGGATACAAAATCTCATACCAAGTATTTTTAAAACTTTTTAGGTGGAGAAGCCAGTGGTTTTAAAAACAACCCATGGTAATTGCCCATGGTATTTTAAAAAGTTAAAAAAAAAAACAAAAACAAAAACAAAAACAAAAAACAATTTACTTTTTACGTGGAGAACATTTTAACGGAGGTTTTAAAAACAGCCCATGGTATTTTAACATCGTGACCGTGTCATATGAAAAGAAATGACCTTTATATTTATTAAGTGGGGTGACATTAAAAATTTATCAAGGAAGTAATTAAGTATATAAAAAAAAGGGACCAATTTATTATTAAAAAAAAGAAGTGAAACTATTATTATGATAAAATAATAAAGTTATTTTGAAAAGGGGTCTTAATATAAAGAAATACATACATATATAGAGGGTATAAAGGAGTATTTTTTTTTAAAGGGTATCAAGTTTTTAACAATCCACATTAAGCGAGAATATTGGAAATATATATAAAAAAAAGGGAGATAAAAGAAGTTATAAAAAATGCTACCTTCTAGGAGCACACTCTTAAAAAAAATGTTCCTTGCCATTCCAAGGAGCATTTAGGGAGTGCTCAAGAAGCACCACTCCAGAAGCCATTCTAGAACACTCCCAAGATGCTCCCAAGAGCAAAAAAATCACTCCCTCTCAGACCATAGAATGAGGTAAACTTGGCAATTTTTTTTCTTTGGGAACCAAGTCAAGGTTCCAAAAGGAATGGCTTGGTTTTCTTATGGATTAAAACACTGACACACTTCATTTTGCTCTCATTCTATTTCTCATTTCACTCATCTTTTCCAAGGTTGAGTGGACTTCTTGTTACTTAGTGCTACCCACTAAAATGTGGGTAACCCAATAAGAGAAAATTAGCGTTACCCACCAATATGTGGGTAACCCCATATGAGAAAAAATTTCTCATTTGGACAGCTAGCTAGCCACCAGCCCTACATTGCTTAGTACATGATATTACGCCATGATGCACCAGTCAGGCACCTCTCATCATCCGCCATTCTTCTAGGAGGGTCATCATTTGGTAGGTTCTTTAACTATCCTATAATCATGTGATTTTACTTAATGTTTTGGGCATTTTAACATGGATTAAGGGATGATATGGATGATTGATAGATCTTGACTATAAACCTGTTCTCTCACGTCACCAAAGATATTAGTTTTTGACCCTAGTCTAGTGGTACCTCCTTTGAGGCCTTAGGGTTATAGGAGGGGCACTACTTGGGAGAGTTGGATTGAAGTAGCAGTACATGGTGTTTCATACTTAACATCATTTCTTAGATTGCATCTCCATTCTTTGGGATTGTCATCATTGGTTCATTGGGATTGGCACTGTCTTATCCTCATCCTTAAGTGCACCAGAAATTTTGCGTGGAGGTTGATGCTGCTAAGAGAACATTAAAAGCATAAAACGGTCACAATGAAAGAAAAAGAAATGATAAAATGCAAAAAATGGTCGAGACATTAATTGAAGCGAACAAAGTCTGTACTTCCTGTTAACTACTCCAGAAGACTTGGAATATAAAGATATCCATTAAGGATACAAATATTATATATTAAACGTATCAATGAGAATGAGGGGCCTGTTTATATATTAGGCAGGTGCCTCTTTATGGAGAGTCATGTCCCATTTAGACATGCCTCTTCAACCTAATTACTAATTAATTAATCATTATTACAATTATCCTCATTACTTATATTTATATTATTTATATATATTTTATTCGTAACATTGCCTTCCTCCTCACACAAGCTTTGTCCTCAAAGCGTGTTGATGCAAAAGGCTTGATCTATTTTTTGATTTCGAATGTCTTCCCGTCTCGGCACTGTCATCTTTGTTGATACAAGTTGATATGATCTTCTAAGTGACAAACAAAATTGTCGCACTTAGAAGGGATCAGGCCATCCTAGATTAATATTCTGTGAAATATTCTGATCACTGGAATTTCATAACGAATTGTCATCATAGGATTGGATTGAGGTTACATCAATATTCTTTGGAACATCACTTTGTTGTTTCTGTTCTGAATGGTCCTGATACATAACTTGGTTGAGTTGTCTAATCTCATTATTCAGATGTCGATAGGGAACTTTTTTGGTTTGACTTTCCTTGTTAGGTATTTGGAAATTTTTTGATTTCCTTCTGGTACTATGGTTGTTGAGTTAGTTAAACAATCTTCATTTGGAATTTTCATCATCTGGATTGTAACATGTGAGTGTAGTTTTCCTTCCACTGATTGATCCTCTTCTTGAGTTCTGCTATTGACTGGTTCAGTATTTGTTTCTTTATCTTCAACTGGGGATGTTACGACTAGAAACTTTGATACTTCCTCTTGAATACAATGTTCTAACTTGTCTTTTAACAACTTCTTGTCCTTCTTAAGCCTTTTTATTTGTGTTAGTAATTTTTCACTATGATCTTTAAGTCGCAAAACTTCTTCATCTCCATCAGCAGTGATTTTGTCAATGTTATTTTGCATTTTTGTATAATTTTTTAACCTTCTTGAAAAATTACTTTTGAAATATCTTGGATGTCTTCTGGTGTTACTGAATTTGGCTTCACGGTGACATCCTGTAGTGTTATTTTTTTCTTTTTGTAAGAAGGGTCAAAAACTTCTTTTTCGTATTCAGGATGAAGGAACCAAGGGTTTCCATCCAATGTGAACCTAAAATAATGTCACCTTGATCGCTCCATTGTGTTTGAACTGAGAATTGTGATACGAATGTATAATCTCCAACATTTCATTGTAAATTGGTTTTGTCATATATTTTATTGTTAAAACGGTCAAATTTTTCAATTATATTTGACTCGGGAATCACTAATTGGTTGCGATTTTAGGTTTTATATATATTTTTTTTTCGGCTGGCAAGATAGAGATAGTAACATCTTTTCCCGCAAAAGACCCTTTAATTCTAAATAGCACTGAGGCATAGGTATATTTAGTTTCTGGGAATCTTCTAGCCTTCATTTCCATATTAGGCTCCATTTTGCTTCTTTGGGATGAACTTAGGTTTTTAAAAGTAACCCCTTCTTTATAATAAAATATTATTTTCTCTTTAATAGACCTTCAAAACTTTATTCCCTCAACTAGTATTGAATCCTTTACTAATTCTCCTTTTATGTTTTTTTTGACTTGGAATTTCCCTTCACTCTTCTTACTTCAACTTTCTTTTCCCTTCAAAACTTCTTCGTTCAATAACCCTATTTACTGTATACCCCCCCCCCACCACGTTTTTTTAATATAGTACTTTATCAAAGTATTTCTTTTGGATGCCCCTTTCTAATCTTAGGAATATAATTATTTTCTTTGATTTTATAAATAATTTCAATTTTCTCCCTTGGTGATATATTTAATAACTTATAAAATCTTTTTTTTTTACAACCTTTCAATATTTTATACATGATCCCTCTTACTTCATAAGTTTGATATATTTATAATTTAATAATTCCTTTTGCACTTTTATGCAATACCTCTTCACAAATATCTTGGAAACCTTCCTTAACAAAACTTCACTTAATCTAATATATTTTTTGGTGTGTTAAATAAACTTAATGGCCACAATCCTTTGAAACGCTAGTTTATAGAAGGCGCTTGCAGTAATGTCCCATCGATTCAAATCTCCAACAATGGTCCTTAACGATTTTGAATGTTTGTAAGTGACCACTGAACATTATGGTCATCAACAACGACAACAGAGAAGGTAGAAGTCGTGGTCGAAAATGAGGGTCAACTATCACGGATTTGGTTATAGATGACTGCAAACGACGACGTTCGAGAGTAGCGCAACGAAACTG
Organism: Pinus taeda; assembly: GCA_000404065.3. NCBI lineage: Eukaryota > Viridiplantae > Streptophyta > Pinopsida > Pinales > Pinaceae > Pinus > Pinus taeda. The sequence continues at coordinate 51,251 of APFE030714881.1, forward strand.
ACGGCGACCCTGCTTGCGTAAATGGGCTTGACCACAGTCTTGGCAATAATGTGTGGATCCAACAGTGAGAGATCTGACTGTGGAAGGCAGCAGGGATAAATGCAAATGGCAGAACTATCGAAAGGTGCGACTACTACAGATGTTTGTGATTTTCGGTATTTGGAGTTGTGAACGGGGTCGGGGCTTCGGTAGTGTGGATGGACGGAGGATGGCAGTGGCATAGGTTAGTTTCGACGGCACCATGGACGATAGCAATGTTAAAAGCGTATGTCGGCAGATCCTCCAATGGTCGTTCGAGGGTTGACGCCAATCTGCTGCCACTTTTGTTTTGTTTTAACTTATTTTTTTATTTTTTTATTTTATTTTTTTTATTTCTCTCTTTTCTTTTCTTTTCTTTCCTTTTCAAGCTTGGATTTTTTTTTAACTTTTTTTAAACTTTTTGTTCTTATTTTTTTCCCTTTTTTTTTCCTTTTTTCTTTCTTAAAAAATGGCCAAAGGCTTCTGACAAACTTAGCAAAGGAGAAACTCCAAAAGTTTGTAGCGAAACGTTTCAACAACAACGAACTTGACGAATTTTGAAGGTCAAAGACCTGGATCGGAGAACGAGGCTCTTTGCAGCGATTGAGCAGCCAGAGGTTCAAACAGCTCTGATACCAAATGAAGCGAACAAAGTTCGCACTTCCTATTAACTATTCTAGAAGACTTGGAATATAAAGATATCCATTGAAGATACAAATATTCTATATTATATGTATGAATAAGATGATACAATGAGAGTGAGGGGCCTGCTTATATATTAAGCAAGTGCCTCTTTATGGAGAGTCATGTCCCATTTAAACATGCCTCTTCAACCTAATTACTAGTTAACTAATCATTATTACAATTATCCTCATTACTTATATTTATATTATTTATATATATTTTATTCGTAACATTAATTAGCACGTGAGCAAAAGCCTAGCATGAGCTCTACCCCCCCGAAGTGAGCAAAGTTCGTTCTTCAAGTTAAATACTCCAGAAGACTTGAAATATGTAGATCTCCATTGAGATACAAGAATATATATTTAAATGTATGAGTAAGAATGATGATACCATGAGAGTGAGGGCCTTGTATATATAGCCAAGTAAGTACCCTTTCACGAATAGGCATGTCTATAGAGACATGTCTCTTTGTTTAACTAATTATTAACTAACTAATCATTATTACAATTATTTATATTTATATATATGTTATTCGTAACACACCCTCATTAGCCACCACCCAATTCCTTGAGCACTTGATACCCCATCACATAATAAAAGAACTCTTGCATGTCCCAACCCTGATGACCAATAAACAGAGTCATCATTAAGGGGTAAATAAATGTTAAATCATTGAAAGCAAGCTTGGGGCCCTAAGTTATGCTCCCATTCTAAGCATTATCAAAAAGAAGTAAAAGACACGCCATAGGGGTGGAAAAAGCAAGCTGAGGAACACCGTAACTCATACCTCCACAATTGCTCCCTCCTTACATCTATACACTCGGGATGGTGGACCTCCATCAGTTGGTTCCATGGCCATGACATGTTGCCCTCAAGTCCCTCTACTCCATTGCCACTATTATCACAAGCACCTATGGATTGAAAGTGATCCGTGAACTATCGTGGATATTCCATTGGACAAATCATCACAACAAATCTGATAAAAATATATTTAAAATCTAAAACTCTACACTTTCACAGTTTATTTCTTTTTAGATTTATAGATTTGTAGATTATTGTTAGTAGCATATTAATGCAAATTAAAGTTATGTAGAAAAAAGAGAACAACGAACAAAAACAAAAAAACTCACACACATTTCACATGATATGTCCTGGGAAACCCTTTCGAGAGAAAAACCCAGCTAGAATGTGAGGTCACTCTCTTCTCTTTCTCTGAATAGAAAATGTCTGCGAGTGCAAAGAAGTATAACTTGTGGCCTGTGGGTTACTGCAGTGCATAAATCCTCTCTATGTGCTCTATCTCCTATCCCTTTCAGCTATTTTTTGCTCAACATGGAACAAATGCACTCAAACGAATGGAACCCATTTTCCTCCTAGTGGTCTGGTTATAGCGCAGTTCGATAGCCTACTAATGGTTAGGTTCAACTACCTCAACTCTTAACTAGTTACAATGTAGACTCTTCTAAAGTATTCTACACCATCATTACGTGGCTAGCCCCTTTTTGATGAATAATGGGGGTTGACATGTCATCCTCGAATTATGGTAGTGAAAAAAGAAAAGTCAACTTCTAAGTGGCATAAATTTTGCATACAGACTCCAATTGACGCGATTCTTGTGTCATTGGAAAGGTCTTTGTGTGTAGAATAGGATGAAAAGACGCAATGCTAAAGAAGAAAAGTTTTACCCCCTTAAAACATCATTTGATGCCTCAAAGCACTCCTAGGAGGTTTCAAACCCCATTTTGCCAAACTAGGTCCCACCAGTAAAAACGGTCCGGAGAGTTGATTCCTCCCACTTTTTCCACTTTGAAAGCATCAAGAAGGATGACAAACAATATAATGATCCAATCCATATCACACCTCTCAATTTTGTGAGGCTTTTGGTCCCCAAAAACTTCTACTGAATGAGGTGAGGAAATTTTTCCTCCACCTTCTCTTTGGTGTACCATTTAACTTTGCCTAGAAGTTGTACTTTCAACCCAATCTGCCAATCTGCCAAAGGTCATGTTACCCCTGTCTTATAGTTCTAGGCCCTCTTATGCAAAATTGTATCTTTTGCCAACTCTACCTGAGCATCTACTGCCAAATCCTCCACAGAATGTAAGACTTGTTCCTCCTCCTGATGTAGCATGGAAGGCTCATAGAGTGTCAGATTATCTACATTCACAACTGAGTAAATGCGCATGTATGGTGGTAAACTGAGTCAATAGGCATTGCACCCACCTTTTGTAGTATCTCGAAGGGACCATACCTCAGAGCCTTGATTTGCTTACCAGACCCCGATAGCCTCTCCTTGTTTAGTTGTAGCCATACTACGTCTCCGACCTTGAACCTCTATTATGTGTTAATCATGCCTAGCCTTATATTTCTCTTGTGACTTCTACAGTGTCTCTTGTCCCTATATATGGATATGCCTGATTTTCTCTATAATTTTTCTAGCCCTCAAGGTGTCTCCTATAAGATCTTCCCCCACTCCTCCCTACTACCCATATGCAATGTCCAAAGATGAAGGTGGCAAATATCCAAAACAAGTTTCAAATAGGGTCTTTCCTATAGAAGTGTGGACCACTCTGTTGTAAGAATGTTGTATATATACCAGATTTTCATCCCAAGTATTCAGGTGCTTCTAGTTGTATCCCCTCTGATGCTACACCAAAGCCTTGTTGACTACCTTTGTCTACCCATCTGTAATGGAATGTTGTAGATCTCTTCAATTTTGCCTCCATCTTCTCCTACAATGTAGCCCAGGATGCACTGAGAAATCTTGTGTCCCTTAATGAAATGATGCTCCTTGGCACCCCAAAGTGCACCCAAACTTGTCCAAAGAACAATTTTGTTGCTTCTTGCCCACTAATGGTCTTTTTACAAGGCACCAAAAGACAAATTTTGTTGAACTTGTCAACTACCATGAACAGGTAGTCATGTTCCTTCCTAGTTGTTGGTAAACCTCCCACAAAGTCTATGGAAATGCTTTCCCAATGATGAGTGGGTACAAGTAAGGGATGATATAGACCTTGTTTCCAATTGCTAGGCTTATTGGTACAACAAAGCATGTATCCTCTTGAAATTAGCTACCTGCTCTTGCATCTTGGGCCAATACACATACCTCTATAAGTTGGCCATGGTCTTCCCGACACCAAAGTGCCTTGCAACCTTGGAGGTGTGAACCTCTCTAATTAGTTGCAACCCTAGAGATGGTAATCAACGATGTTGTCACCATTGTGCACATGACTATGACTCTACAATGGCTAAAACACCCCCTTGAAGTCCTCATTCTCTGAATATGTCTCTCTGTATGCATCATGGGTGAATGGTTCCATGTGCATAAGAGTTGCCAAAGTTATGTCCTTTGATATGGGTGGCCTTGAGAGCATGTCATACAGCTTGTTTACGTTGCCCTTCTTGTACTTGATCACTAAATGACATTGTTGTAGAAACCCCATCCACTTGCAATGCCTGGTTTGTTGTAGCTTACTTTGGCCCTGCAGGTATTGTAGTGGTTGGTGATCTATGTGGATTATTGTCTCCTTTACCATCACATAGTGCTTCCACTTCTTCATAGCTTGCAACAAGGCATAGGTATCCTTGTCGTAGGTAGGGTAATTAAGAACTGCCCCATGAAATACTTCAGAATGGTAGCATACAAGCCTTTCTCCCTGCATAAAGACTGCTCCCATAACATACCCACTCGCATATGTCTCCACTTCAAAGCGTTGTGGCAATTTTGTTAATACCAGAAATAGTGCTTAACTAATCTTCTTCTTTAGCTCCTTAAAAGCCCTTTGTTGACCCTTTCCCCACTGGAAACTCTTGCCATTTGTTGTTATGGTGTGAAGCGGTGTTGCTATTGCTGAAAATGAGGTTATGAATTTCCTCAAGTACTATGTCACCCCAATGAAACTCCTGACCTTAGAAACATTAGTAAGCATTGGCCATTTCATGATGGCCTCCATCTTGGCATGATCTATCTACAGCTTCTCCACCAAACACATACCCCAGATACACCAAACACTATTGGGCAAACTCACACTTCTTGAGATTTGCGAGTAGTTGATGCTTCTTTAATGTCTCCAACACCTATGTCAAAAGTGGGATGTGCTCCTCCCAAGTAGCATTATATACCAATATATCATCCAAATAGACAATAACAAATGAATCTATAAAAGGACATTGTACATCATTCATTAATCTCATAAACGTAGTTGGCGCATTACATAGGCCAAATGGCATGACTAACCACTCATACAAACCTTGCCTGGTTTTGAAGGCGGTCTTCCAGGTATCTTCTTCTTTGACTCAAACCTAGTGATATCCAAACTTTAAGTTCAGTTTGGTGAAGTATTTTGCTAGTTGCAATTGATCTAGCAAATCATATATCCCAAGCAAGGGGTACCTATTCTTGAGCGTGATTTTGTTCAATGTCCTATAATATATACACATCTGCCAAGTCCCATCATTGGTTACCCACATTGTGATGTACTTGGTCGAATGACACATTGTTCCAATAGTTACTGCAACTGTTTCTTCACCTCAATTCTATAGAAGACTGCTTGTGCAACCCAACATTTGGTAATGGGGATTCTGATAATAGTTGGATCTCATGCTCCAGTTCCCTCTTAGGTGGTAACCCTTTAGGTTCTCGAAACACATCCATGTATGTATGTTGCAACACTTCCAGTTGTTGTTTTTGTTTCTTAGTACACCCCTCCATGGATGCCTTGCCTCTTACTAACTCTTCTACAAACTGATTGTCTCTTAAAAACAATAAAACATAGTTCTTGCTGGAACTGGTCAATTTCTTGGCTTGGTTGGCACTTACTAGTGAGATTTTTGACTTACCTTTGTGCACATTGATGGTGATCGACTTTCCATCCTTGACAAGTCGACACTGGTTGGCTCTCTGCATGAATATTGCATCTCACATGTACATGTAGGGACTCCCAAACATAACTCCACATACATCAAGGGGAACCACATCTAGCTCTACTCAATGTTACGTTTAACATTATAGGCAATTTATCACCAGGGGTCCAAAATTTAAATTATCGGCAATATCAGAGAAAATATTGAAAATTATTAGGGAACTTGAAAAATAATACAAAAAATAATAGTTTTTTTCAAATTTATATTCTTTTAAAGCAACATTAGCATCAAACAAACACATTTCACACAAATATGAAAATAAATCTACAATATAAAATGTATAAGATGTCAAGTGGTACATTTTTTCAATTTTTTATTCTTTTAAAGCAAACATCAACATCAATGATCAAACAATTAACAAACACATTGTCACATGAATATGAAAATAAAACTACAATATAAAATGTATAAGATGTCAAGTGGTACATCAATCATTGATAGTAGATACTGAAATGTGATATTTGTCCCGACTCCTGACATTTTTTCATTTTTTTATTCTATAAAACAAACATAAACATCAATGATCAAACAATTAACAAACACATTGTCACACGAATATGAAAATAAAACTGCAATATAAAATGTGTAAGATGTAGATAATGAAGTCTGAAATATGATATTTTGTCATTTTCTCTCTACTCCTCAGTCATAAGTGAGTCTTGACAAGATAATAGTAAAAATTTAATACAAAATCACATTAAAACAAAAATCAATGTATCTCATGAGATGATCATCATGAGGCATCTAGATTCTAGATACTATAAGTGTATAGGATTAATCTAATAAGCTTGTGGTTCCCATCAAATTCCTTAGTTCCTCCCTTTAATCTCTTTTTCTAGTAGTATCACGAATTGAGTTCTTTGCAATAAGAACAATGTCTGGGGTAGCTCTAGGGAAGATGCATCAAGCCTTGGAATTTTGGCAAGGTGGTATTTCAAGTAGGTGATTCTTCCAAACATTTCTACTCCACAAAGCTTGCACCTCAGCTTTGCTCTATTATCATCCTCACATGGCTCACCATATTCCCACATTTGGTCCAATGGCTTTGCCATTTTGTAGAGCTCTAATTAAATTTTCAAGTTTTGGACCTACAAACAAAACAAATGTGGAAATTCAAAAGAGGGTAAGAGGAGGTAGCCTCTAAATTTATAGTATATTCTAATCTTGGAAAACAAAGAAAAGGAAGGCAATTTTTTTACATATCTAGAAATAATAAATATGGATATGGTATACTGGAGTAAATCTCCACTGCAAAAATTCTTCACTGGTAGCAAAGAAAACTATGGATTTCCTCTTGTTTGCTTGATGAAAAATGGTCACAAGACTCACACAACCCCCAAAGCTCAATCTTAGTACGAGGAAAAAAATGACCCGAAAAAAACCCAAACCGCAACTTATATTTGCGTTTTTTTCTAACTCGCTGATAAATTCACTTGGGGAAATCATCATGATATTTTCTGACGATAATACCAGCAAAGGGTCTTTCGACGATAATATCGCAATAATTCCAACACCGGTTCTACTTCATCAATAAAATCAAGATTCAGCTCTGATGGAAAATCTAATTTTGCACCATTTTGTTACCTGCAACTCTACAACATTATTTACCCATCCCAGTGGATATGGGCTAGGATGATCACGAACTTCCAATCCCAATTTCTTGACCAGCTCTACTGCAATGAGATTCCCCTAGGATCCTGAGTCAAACAGAGCATTAATCTTGGTTTTTTTTACCTGTATCTTTACATGGAAAAGTTTGGTCATTTTTTTCTCATCATGTTGCTAAAGGCTACTCAAATTCACTCCTTTTGCACTGAAGTATAGACAATCTTCTCATCCACATCTAAGTTGCTTTCAACTTGGTTGCTCAAATCAGTGGCCACAAAATTGTTCTTCTTATTGTCTTTCTTGTTGTTCTTCAGGTTAAGCTCTGGGTGCAACTTCCAGCACTTCTCCTCTATATGGATATTAGTGGGTGCAGTGGTTATTGGAATCTTTGCATTGATGTGTGCGCGATTGTCGCCTTTTTATCTTTTCCCCTTTTTTGCTTCTTCTTTCCCTCCTTAGAAGCGTCATGTTGCTCCTTCTACTTCAATCCACTTCGGTGTGCTTTCTTCAAGCTTATGTTCTCCCAGTACTGTCCCTGTATACAAGCCTCGTCCACAGATTATGGCCATCTTTATGAACTCTGTGGTGTACTCCTGCACACTTTGCCTTGCCTTTTACCTGATGTAGTGCCACTGAATCCACTAGTCCTCTACGTACGCAATAGACTAAAAATGTGACTTAATAAGGGTTTTAAAGTCCTCCCACTTAGTCCCTAGAGGCTCTCCCTCCAACCTTAGGGTCTCCATGTGGCTTTCCCACCAAGTCAGGGCATGGCCCTCTAATTTTAGTCACGCAAATGAAATATTTTGTTCTTCCTCAATTTGATGGACAATAAAATACACTTCCAATTGTTGCAACCAGTGATTTAGCGTAAGAGTCTTGATCTCATCATGGTATGGCTTGATATCAACCTTCACTTATATTTTGAAAAGGAGTTGGGATTGATTCACGACACTCAAACTGGGTTGATATTTTTCGAGTCCTTTCTTTGCCTAGTTCTTTGTTTCTTCCCGATCACTTGATCTCCCCTTTGATTTGTCCTATGCATTAGAACCCCCATCTTCTTTGAATATCCAATGCTTATTGCTTAGGTCCATCATGAGGAGATGTACATTACAATTTATATCCACGACTTGTTGTTCCAACCACAAAAACCTCTTCTCTGTTGGATCACGAGGGTTTATTCACAAATTCATCGGCCATGATTGTGAAAATTCCTAGATCTAACAATCTCAGGAATCCTACTGCAACCAACTGAATCTACTTTGCCTAGATCATAAATTACATTACAAACTTCTTTCATATTTCTTCTTGAAACATTGAAGTAAATTACTGAAGCAACCTACACCAAATTAAATATGGCTATGAAACATAGAAACTGAGTAAGGAAATACAAATACATAGGACACCATTATTTTTGGACAAATGTCCCCAGAAAAACCCAATGTGGGAAAACCGGTGCAGCAGTGAGGGTTTTATTTTATTATGCAACAGTGAAATTTGAGTACATCTATGGATGCCCAACTGGCAATCCGAACAGCAAGAAAATATGGTATAGATATTCCCTAAGCAACCCCAACATTCGTGTTCTTGCACTCGCGTTCCTGCACTCACACATTGTTGCACTCACAAGTCCCTGCACTCGTGCGTTCCTGCACTCGTGCGTTCCTGCACACGTGAGTTCCTGCACTCACGCGTTCCTGCACTCATAAGTTTCTATACTTGCGCATTCTTGCACTCGCGAGTTTCTATACTCGCGCATTCTTGCACTCGCGAGTTCCTACACTCGTGTGTTCCTGCACTCGCATGTTCCTACAATGGGAATAACTCAGCCTCTTGCTACTGCCTCTCCGGATCTAAAAATCTTCCTCCGGATCACTATCCCTACCCCTCTACTTCAAAAGATCTCTTCGATCAAAATTTCCTCCAAAGAACTTCTCACTTCAGAAATTCGATCTCTTGATCTCTCGGTGTATTTTCCAAATGACCCTCAAGCCCCTTCTTATATCTTCCTGTTGGACAACCAACAGCCTAGATTAACTCCTAATCAAAGGCTCAGATCATTTTGACTTGATCTCAGTCTTTATCTAGAAGATTCACCCACAATTAGATTACTATTTTAATTTTCCTAAGTTTAGACTTAGGAACTCCATTAAAATATTAATTATTTTAATATAATCATCTCTGGGTGGAATTTCCCAAAACGGTTTCTAATTTCTTTGGAATGCGTGTGCCCAAGCCTCCTTGCAAAATTCGAGGCTTAGAGCACATCCGATACTACCCCAAGTCAACAAAGATTAGGGTTTTATGACTTTTGGCCCAACTAATCTAGATCCTCTGTGAATCTCCACAATATACCCAAAGAAACCTAGCTCTAATACCAATATGATCTGTATTTTGTTGTGGATATTCCACTAGAAAATTCGTCACAACAAATCTGATAAAATTATATTTAAAATCTGAAATTCTACACTATTATAGTTTATTTCTCTTTAGATTTATAGAATTGTAGATTATTGTTAATAGTGTATGCATGTGAATTAAAAATTATGTAGAAAATAGAGAACAATGAAATAAAAAAAACTCACACACACATTTGACACAAGATATGACCTGCGAAACCATTTTGGGAGAAAAACCCAACTAGAAGGTGAGGTCGCTCTGCTCTCTTCTCTGAATAGAAAATATTTGAGAGTGAAAATAAGTATGACCTTTGGCTTGTGGGCCACTACAGTGCACAAATCCTCTTTGTGTTCTCGATCTCCTATCCCTCTCAGCGATGGAACAAATGTGCTTGAAAGAATGGAACCCCCTTTTCCTCCTAGTGGCCCAGTTATAACATAGCCTGATAGCCTATTAGTGGTTAAGTTCGACTACCTCAACTCTTAACCAAAGTTACAATATTGACTCTTCTAAAGTCTTTTACATCATAAACACATGGCTAGCCCTTTTTTCATGAATAATGGGGGTTGCCGTGGCATCCTCTCAAATTATGGTGGTGAAAACAGGAAAGTCAACTTTTGAGTGGCATAACTTTCACACGCTGACTCAGATTGACGTGATTCTTGCGTCGTTGGAAAGCTCTTTATGTGTACAATAGAAAAAAAAATGGCACTATAGAAACAATGTTTTACCCCCAAAAAATGTCGTTTGATATGTTGTAGCTCATAGAGACAACCCCCGGGTTGAGGAGAGGTCGGTGCCTAGGACATCTTAGTCTCTCTTGAAGATAAATCAGTGCAGCTTAAGAGATAAATGTACAATGATTTAGATTTTGGTTCAATTATCTTTCTCAGAGGTAGATTCAGTATACACGTGAACAACATATCATTCCCGAGAATAAATGTTAAGAGTCTGGTGGCCAACACACAGAGAATGCAACGTAACTTTGTTGTTGCAGTAAAAATGGCAAGGAGAAATATAGAAAAGGAACTCAGTGCATAGGGTTGGACAAACCCAGAATCCTAGCCAGTAAATCCCAGTAGAATCATGGAAAGACAAAGGAAACGGAGTGTAGGAATTGTGGAGTGAATTTTAAGGCCTTCTACTTAACATATCACAAGTACTTTCTACTATATCATAACATAAAAAAATCTGCAATCTCACAAGTATCGTATGCTAATACATAGCATAGATAAATCTACAATTTCACATGTACAATCTGCTACAATATAACATAGATAAATCTGTGACTTAAGAGTAAAACCAGCAGCTACAATTTTACACAATTTCTGATGAAGAAAACATTACATGAAGTGGCACGTAGAGGACGAACACATACTATATATTCCAATGCTTCGAATCACCAGAAGCTTCTTCACGAATCTTCAGGGGAATACATGTCACAGGTCCGAACTGGGAAAATTTTGCAAAAACAATTATAGCCTCATGGAATAGGTAAATAGAACCAATGGAACCTCTCTCTGAAAACAGAATTGGGAACCTCCCAATACAGAATTCGGAACCCCTGAAAACAGAATTTGTGAACCATTCTAATGAGTTTCTTCTTCCCTTTTATAGGGAGAGTGAGAGCTCGAACAATAGTTACAAAATATCTAAGAATGCTACAGTTGTTTGAGCGTGCGATTAGCCTAACTATCCTAATGATTACATGATAGGCTTGATTCTTTTCTTGAAAATGCAAAAATTAACAAAACATGAAAAGCATGAGGTGTCATAATTGACACAACAAAATATCTTCGATATTGATTTCTCTGATCTCCTAAGGTGGACTCAACCTCCATTATGTGGATTATTGGTGGGCTGATGATCTGGTCGCGCCTCTGTCAAGATATTCCTACCACGGTTATCTGCCACTTCTCCTATCGCTCTCTCCCTCTAACTGCTTAAATTCCCTCTTTGGAGTTGGTCATGGTTTCATGTGGTGGCATTGGGAGGTGCTCTGCAACTTAGCTATCGACCCATCCATCCTTTATTACTTCTGTGTTACACTATCGGAGCCCAATACATCTTGTAACTCTATTAAAAATATGTTATGATATAACAATGCCCCGATTACCTTCAGCGCCTTTTTGCTTAGCCCCTTTTCCTGATTCTTCCCCATGGGACCGAGTGTTGTGACAAGTGGCTTAGCATTTAGGTGCTAAGGCCTTCAGGCTCCTGCCGAGGGCCTATCTCTTAGTGTATTATTTCTCCACCTTCGGTTTTTCAGTCTTCCATAACTAAACGTTACTCAACATCGGAAGCACCTCCCGTCGTAACTTTTTCAAATTGTAATTAGAATGGAGTTACGATGCCTCCTCCCTTCGAAACACTTACCACGTGGCATCTTTACAGCACTAGGTGTTAAAGCCTGCTCTATGCCCTTGTCCCCTTGAGTCCCTACGAAAAAGAGTTATCCAACATCGAAGCTCCCCACAATCGTAACTTTTCAGAAATGCAATTATAAAGGAGTTTCGAATCTACATCCCCGATATTCTCCATAACACTTGGCTGCTCAGCCTTCTCTACGCTCTGGGTTCTTTGGATCTCCCACGACCATATGCCAGTCTACATCGAAAACCCCTCTCATCGGAACTTTTTCAAAAAGCTTTTATAAAGGAGTTTTGATATTTCCAACCTTTGATATGTTGATGTCATCATTGCCACGTGGCACCTCTAGAGTGCTGACATGTGTCACCCAGATTTGCCACACAAGGCCACTCCAAAATGGCGAAATTCACTGCCACGTGTCCATCGTACAACCACGTCATGCTTCTCGGGGCCAGTCACCTGCTACCATGTGTCTTCTCAAATGAGAGAAAAAATGTCCTTTGGGTCCTTGGTTTTGCAATGATTTCTTTTTTATTTCCCCTTCTTCACAATTTCGGCGCTTTCAAAGGAATTATAATTTTTAAGGAGTTACGAAACTCCGAGGTTCGGCCTTGCGATATCGGGTTCCGACACGCCACTTGCTCTTGCCCTTCCGATATCAGGTCCTGATATTCCTAGTCGTCTCTGAAATCCATCATTCTAAAAATCGGCCTCTGAATTTCAGCTCCCTTCTAGATCTCGGCCTCCGAACTTTGGCTCTCCTTTTTGCCTTTCCCTTTAGTCAACCAAGATTGCACTTATCCTTCTCTCTACCAAGGATGAAAATAGGACCATTTGACATAAATACCAAATGGTATGATAGATAACAACATCGGCTCCTATTGGGGACAATGTATTGCAAGCAATGCATTGAGAACCTATAGATTAGTAGCCTTCACCGTTGGGCATGGAGTCATTTTATTCAGGTGCAGAGAAAAGAAAGACAGAAGCAGTGAGAACTTAAAACATTACCGATATATACAGTGGGTGAAAAAGGAACTTTTTAATGTTGAAAATATAGCTTGAGAAACTACCCATTCACAGGCAATTCAAGTACCTCACCATCCAAGTTTTCAAGTAAGAACGTGTTGTTTCCTTTTGCTTCAGATATCTTGAAAGGTCCAAATCACAAGGGATCAAACTTCCCATGTTTTCCTTTGTCCTCTCCCCTAACATCCCATCTGAGTACCAAATCTCTTGGTTGTAAGGATTTGTCCCTTGCCTTTTTATCAAAAAAAGCCTTCATCTTTTCCTGGTATTTAATCAAGTTCTTAGTTTCTAGTCCTATGTTTTCTTGCAGTGCTACAAGTTGATTTATTCTCCTGTTCAGAGAATTGGGTTCCCTCCTCAACATCCTGTAAAATTTTAGCCACTAGCATGGCTAGTTGGATAGGGAAAATTGCAGCCTTTCCATATACCAACTCAAAAGGAGACTTCCCGCTTGACCTCTTGGTAGTAACCCGGTTGGCCCATAGAGAATTTCAATTGTGAGTCCTAGTTTTTTTAATTTTTTGATATGGTCTTTTTCAGAATCCTTACTGGAGTTTTATTTGAAGATTCAGCCAATCCATTTCCTTATGGATAGTAGGTAGTAGATTGTCCCACAATGGTGTTGTACTTTTGACAAAAACTAAGAAACTTGGAAGACCTAAATACCTGAGCATTGTCAGTGATAATCTTCCTTGGAAAACCGAATCGGGCAAGGATATTCTCCTCCATAAACTTAATGACCATTGCATCGATTGCATTTCTCGTCGAGATGACCTCCACCCATTTCGTGAAATAATCAGTGGTTGTAAGTATCCATTTGTGTTGACCGCTAGATAGTGGATGCATTTCTCCTATGAAGTCCAATCCCCATTTCCTGAAGGGCTCCTCCACAAAAACAGGGGATCAGGGGGAGGGGTGCTAACTTCTACTTTTCTACAAAAATCTGACATTTCTCATAGGCCCAAACATATGCATCCAACTCACCGAATAGTTTGGGCCAACAGAAACCAACTTTGAAGATTTTATAGGCCGTGGCTCTCCAGCTGTAATTTCCCCCACAAACACAGTTGTGGAATTCATCAATCACCTTGGGAATCTCCTCTTCTACCAAGCATAATAGCAAAACCCCCACTAGGTCCTTCTAGTACAGCTGGCCATTTGAGATAACAAACTTTGGAGATTGCAGCCTCAAGGCCCTGTATTTAACTTTGTCAAAATTTAATGGGCATTTCAAAAGAAGTAAATAATGGACAAGATACTTATACCACAATGAGACAAGGTACTTCATTTGAATTTTATGTATTGAGGACTCAATATTGTCCTATTCCTTTGCTCTTCCACCACCTCCTTCCTTGTCTGCCAGCAAGTTTATACCCAAGGCTTGGCAGTTAGCCTCTATCAATATTTTAGGTAACCCTTGCCCCTTGATCAACTTAGTGGGTTTGATATCCATATCGTATTATTGAATCATGGAAATCCATTTGCCTCTCTTGCCTTCACTGTCACCCTGCACAAGAATATCGTTCACAGCAGTTGTAGCAAACATAAGCTATTATATTGGACTGCAGGACATAAATTCGGATGGCCATCAGGGCTTTGACCAAGGCATTACCTTGTTTCTCTAAGATATTATACTTCAGCTCTGCATCTCGCAACACCTGGCTGAAAAATGCAATCGATTGTTCCTATCCTTCAATGTTTTTCTGCAATAGAACAGCTGCCACCGTGTTAGGAGAGGCAAAAGAAGAAATGAGGAATGGCCTCTGATAGTTTGGGCTAGCTAAGACTGGGGCTTTTGTAAAAGCTTTTTATTTCTGGAGAAAGACTCTCGGGCTTCCATAGTCCACTTGCTTCTCTATCCTTCTTCAACATTGGGTGATCTCTTTGACAATTTCAGCATAGTTTAGTATAAATCTTCTTAGAAAATTTATCCTGCCCAAGAAAACCTTAATTTCTTTTATGTTCCTGGGTAATGGAATATCATTAATAGCCTCCACCCTTTTGGGATCAATCTTCACTCCTTCCTTTGCCGCAATGTGGCCCGATAGCTTCCCTTCACTTAAAGAAAATTGTGATTTCTTGGGATTTAGGGACAGACCATACCATCTGCACTTTGCAAAAGTGAGTTGTAAGTGATTGAGGTGCTCTTCATCTGATTTAGAGAAAAAAGGTATGTCATCCAAATATTACTACGAATTTATCTCACTCTCCAACAAATGATATATCCATCACTCTTTGGAAAGTACCTCCAACATTTATGAGGCCACAAGGCATTCTAGCATACATAAAAGTTTCCCAAGGTGTAGTAGAAGTTGTCTTCTTCAGATCCCTAGGGTGTACAGCGACTTGGTTGTATCCAGAGAAACCATCCATTGTGGACATCCGGGCAAACCCTACCACTTTCTGCAGAATATAATCCATTTTAGGCAGAGGATAATTATCTTTTAGTGAGGCCTTATACAAATTTCTGAAATCTACGCACAGCCTTATTTCCCCATTCTTCTTCCTGACAGGAACCAAATTTACTACCCAATCGGAGTACTTCAAAGGCACAATAATCTTAGCTTGTAACAATTTCTTCACCTCCTTTTAAATTGATGGAAGTAACAGAGGATTATCTGCCTAAGCTTCTACTTATATGGCTTCACCTTGGTTTTAAGAGAAAGTTTGTGTTGTATGACACCGGGATCAAAAGTCTTCAAATCATCATATGATCAAGCAAACACGTCCATGTACTCCTTGAAAACTTCCAAGTACCTTTGTTGGTATTCCCTAGGAACTCCTTTATTTAATTTGATGATTCTAATATCTTCTTCGGTGCCAATATTACAATCCTCCACCTCCTCCTCAAGTTCTTGTTTAGTTGGCTTAGCAGCCATATCATTTGAGTTGAAAATCCTTTCCAATGGAACCAACCCTTTGGGGATGATATTTCCCTTTAGTTGCAAGATTTTGTGACTAGCAATAGATCCTTCCCAGCCAGCCTGTTGTCCATCTGTCAGCGTCTCGTCCTCCTGATCGATCACCGAGTTTGAGAATTGCCCAACAACCTCCATGAAGCACTTGATTTGTTCTTCATCTTCAAACACTTGCCAGTGCTTCACATTGCATGGTACTGAAGGCCTATACTAATCTCGACTTCATATTTGAGCAAGGGGTTTTGAGGGGTTCTAAAATTACTAGCAGCAATAGCCAAAGAGTCAACCATCTGATTTCGTTCTTTGGGCAAGAATTGAATATTGAAGGCTAAGAAAACGTTTTCAACCAAATCCCACACTTCATTCCTATAGGACTTCAATCGTGGGTGCTTGGTTTGGCATTGATTTTTTATTTGCTTCACCACCATCTTTGAATCCCCAAACACAGTCAAGCACCCAATGTCAAGGTTTTTAGCAGCTTGCAGCCCTAACAGCAAAGCTTCATATTCAGCAACATTTTTTGAGGTCTCAAACTCCAACTTGAAAGAGAGGGGGATCAAGCTACCTTCTGGGGATACTAATAACACACCTACCCCATTTCCTTCCTTAGAATAACCACCATCAAAATACAATTTCCATACCTTATCATGTTCCAATGATTTTTCACTCAATTGAGCAAAACACTCGACCTAGGTGTCTCTTATAATTTGATCTTCTTCCAGTAGCAGACCAAAGAAATCTTCCTCTTTACCATAAACAGGAGCATTGCTTGAACAATCTACCTTTGTGACTATCTTCACGAATCTAGATTCCCTGTATAATCGGCACTGCTCTCCACCAAACACAGGAATGGTAGCATATGTTAGATCCAGTTTAAAGGACCCCCTGATTTTCATTCCCCGTGATGTGGACAAAAGCATACCAAATCTTGCAAGAATGTCAACAACTACAATGTCCATTACTACGCTCTTTACTGGGATTTGAGCCAAATTAACCACTAGATCCTTGATCATACCCAAGCACTTTACTCTTCTAGGATCAAACGAGTATAGATCTTTGTATGATTTTGTTATCTGCAGTCCCAACTATTCCATCATAGATAATTGCATTAAGTTATGAGATGCTCCTAAGTCAAGCATACAATTATGTAGTAGCAGGTCATGAATTATCAAGGTGACATAGAATCTAAGTTGCACGATACAGGGAAACGAGTATGGGTTTACGAAATGGGAACGAGTATGAAACATGGCCCCCCAAATTTTGTAAACGAGGAAACGCAATATATATATATTAGGGCATTTAAGAAATATGTGCAATCATAAAGCATACATGATACATTCAAATTTATTACATTATGATTAAATTGTCAATTGTCAATATGCATAAACTATAAGTCTCTAAATTTACATCACATTTACTCATGAATGATCACATAATGAAAATAGCAATATCCAAAATCAGCCGCGAGAAATTTCTAATTTCTTGTCTCGTGCTTGATTGGGAGTCTCCTCCTACATAGTTGAACGACCTTAGTGCTCTTGATTAAATACAAGTTCCATACACTAGTACCCTAGGTGCTCTTGATTATTGGGAGCCTCCCCTGCATAGAGGGCTTGGTTCTCTTCATTAAATACAAGTTCCATACCCTAGTACATGACAAAATCCAATGGAAACATTGCAATCCCCCCAATCCTGAAAAACAGATAAATCTGCTGGATTTTGAGTGAGATCTAAAATTCTACTTTCTCCATATGAAATCCAATGAGGGTGAAACCACCCTCAAACATCCCGAGTCATTTCATGGTAATATAAAAAATTTAAGTAAAAGGATGAAAATGAAAGATAAAGGATAATGTCACTTTTACTTTAAGAATTTAACATTACCATGAATTGCATATCAACACTAGGGCCATATGCTTGAACATTAGGTTACCCCACTCCAAAAAATCCTCTTTTTTATAACTTAAGAGAGGCATCTAGAAGCATCCCGAAGATATTTTAGTCGCCCAATAAAAATTAGAAGTGAAAAAATTAAAAAAAATAAAAATAAAAATAAAAGAAAACGTCAAATGTTAACTGGAAACTCCGCCATATGGCCTGGAATCTCGTTTCCAGTCGTACTTGCCACGTTCCCCAGCGTGCAACGGGCCAGTACGGTCGGAAACGAGTTTCCAGGCCGTGTGGTACGAGTTTCCTCGTTTCCGTTTCGTTTCCAGCCGGAAACAGACCCCTGTGAAACATTTCCTGCAACTTATAGCATAGAATGGAGTGGAAGGGTCCTGCTCCTCACATGGGGTCCAAACACAATCATAGGTCTCCCTTCCTACAGGTTAAGGTTGTCCTACAAGGGGGTATTCGTGTGTGAACTCATGATCTGGGACACTTGAGCTTTATTATAACTGGGTTGTTTCAATAATTTAGTCAAAGGGACAGACATTTTGACTTTCTCCAATTCTTTTTGAAGGCTAAAGGCAGATGGATTCTTATCAATTCTAGCAGACTCGACAGGTTCTTTGTTCTCATTGCAGATTAGCTTTATCGGTGGGGGAAAATGCTCTACTTTGGAGTCTCTAGATGCATTTGGAATAGGATTGGAGGATTTCTCTTTGGTTGGTGAGATAGGGTTGAGTGGTTTCTTCCCTTTATCTGTTGGCTTAGGAGAACTCAGATGAAGAATTTCTTCATTCTGATCTTGCCCACTGGACCTTTTCCTAGATGACCTGAGATCATATTTCCTGTGCAACTGAGCTTGCATTAAATCAGCAAACTGTTTGCAATAACTATCTATCTCATCATCATCTAGTGGGCATCCATATCACTCCCTTCTCCTCCAAGTGCTTCTACTTCATTTTCTCCCTCTGAGAGAGAAGAGAGCTGATTTTCTTGAACTTCTATAGTTTCTTCAACCATCTCCTCAGGATCCTCTTCTAAATACAAAGGGGGTTAAATATGATCTTGTTGATCCTTTCTCTCTCTTTGCAAGCGCTGCAAGGGTGGCCTCATATATTGGGGGTTAAAATTCTATTAGGAGTTGACTGAATTTGTCGAGGAGGGTTTTTGTTCTCCAACTCTAGTTTTACCAATTTGTTAGACAACTTCCTTATCAGCTTGTTCATCTCCTCTAACTTATGTTCTTGAGTTTCCTTTACATGGCCTGAAGAACTAGCTTCTTCCTTTCCTCTCCTCTTGTCACCATATTCAAATTTCCCTTTCCACTTTCCAGTGGAGATGAAATTTGCTTCAACTTCCAGGGCATCTGTTTGGATTTGGTCCAGAGTACGAGACTTTCTTTCTTTGAGAGTGAATCCAAACTTTGGTTCGAAAGCTCAAGCAAAAACCACTTTGGTAGTAGCTTGTGGGGGTTTTATTTCAACAGGAAGGCTATTATATAATTTAGTAAACCTCTTTATGAATTTTAACACATCTTCGTTAGGTTTTTTCTTCACTACATTAAATTTTGTAAGAATATATCCATGGTCCCTTTCTCCCCCCATTTCTGCATGAAAGAGTTGTTAATCAAAAAGGCAAAAAGATTTTCTTACATAGATAATTACTTATGATTCTTTTATCTTTGTGTTCTTTTTTTATCTTTTAGTTCATCAAGCAATTACCAAAGCAATAGCACAAGGACAACAGATGTAGCCAGACAACCAAGGCAAAACCCCTATCTAGGGGAAAACCCAGTCAATAGTTCTCGAAATAATCCAAGACTCTTGACCTAGACAAAGACTTCCTCCACACCAAGTCAGCCCTCAATCCTTCTTGCAAATGACAACCCTTCAAAAGCAACTTCGACCTAGCAGCATCAACATGCAGTAGCAACTTCCACCCAGCAACAGAAGCTTCGATTAGAGTAGGAAAACTTTGATCTCCCTTGATACACCTCAGAAGTGAGAGAGAGATGGCCCAAAATTTCGATCTTTGTGTCTTCTATCTTCCTCCAAAAACTCGCACTCCTTTCCAACCTCCTTCCAGCACTTTCCAACTTCGCACTTCCTAGATTCCAACTTCAATGTATCGAACTATGTGTGAGAGAGTGAATTGCTTTAAATGAATTCGAATTGCCTTAAATATATAGCCTTCCAATGAGGTCGAATTACCTTTCTTGAGATTGACTTGATCTTCTTGAGGCCGACTTGATGTGGAGCAAACTAAATTCATTTTTTACTCAAAAATAATTCTTTTTACATGATTTGAAAGCCTAAGAAGGGTCTCTTTTAAGGGACAATGACTTTAATGACTTGGAATAAATCCTAGAAGTCCTCAATGGGGACTTTGACCAAAAACAAGATGACCCAAGCATGAAACCCATGCTTTAATAAGTCATAATAATAATAATAATAACAAAATTTCTTCGTTCTTTTGATAAGAGCATTTCATTGTGACTCAAATACATTTATGAAGACCGAACCTAGTTACATATTTCAACACTCACTCTTAACTAGGGAGGTATTCATAAGTACAAGTACAAGGAAGATCTCAATACACATGAACCATGAAGAATTTTAGGCACCGTAATGCCATGGACTAGATTCTTGACCAGGGCAATCTATCCAAGGTCTCTCAACAATTTAAGCACTGCAATGCCATGGACTAGTTTCCTGACCACGACAATCTATCCAAGGTCTCTCAACAGTTTAGGCACCGCAATGCCATCGACTAAATTAAAGCTTTCAACCTCTCTAAGTACCATCAGGCTTACTTGCTAACCATCAACCCAGGGATCTAGGCACGTATCCAAGGTCAGAACTCCATGACCAACGCCACCCTCCCTACTTTGGAAACTAGACATCAACATAAGTGTTAGCCAAATGTCCTCCCAGGCAATGTGTCTCACACATAAAGCCCCAACTTTCCCAATTATTCCAATCAGTAACAAATCCTCCCAGAACAATCAGATCGATAACAACAAATCTCTCCCAATCAAACTGCTTGATAACACTAAGCATCTAAAACAGCTATCAAACCTCTAAGAGATTTACCTGTACAAACACAACTCCAATCTGTAACAAACTTCCAAATGTACATAAATTAACACAAACCTTTGGGGTCTTTCAGACATCTTGATGTTGCTTCTCAACTTTCCACAGTAGGACTTAGAGCTTTCCAAAGGAATCTTGATAGAATATTCCTCAGCCATACAGCTTCCTTTCCTAATTTTCATGCAGTAATATATTCTACAAATATATTTGACTCTTCTTATCTCGGCAGCCCTTCAAAATACATTCTCCAATTTCTTCTTTCAAGGTTTCCATCATGACTATGATATGACCTCCCTCTCAAATAGGGAGATTCCTTTCATCCAATCTCCCTCTTATCTTAGGGAGATTTCTTTCATTCAAGCTCCTTCTTAACTTAGGGGGCTCAACTTCTTTTCTATGACATTGGAGAATCTTTCATGGCTTCCATCCTTCTTATCAAAGTTATCATGAACATCATCATTCACATCATGCTTATCATATCAACTTTACTTTACGAACATCTTCACCATCTTGAAGATTATGTGCCTGGACAACTTAGATAACAAGTACAACCAAATCTGTAGAAGCATAAAGTTAACCATATCAAAATCATGAAAGCATTCAACTTTAGACATCAAATACACAAACTTGATTACAAACAAGAGACACATATTCTTCAACTTCTTGATAAGGTTTTTGTCATGGACCCTAGACTACATCATCAAGACTTTGAGTATTTCATAAAAACCTTCATTACATCTGGGGTTTCAATGTTTCTTCCCTACTGCAACATATTGCAAACCCTAGAAGTAATTCAAACAAATATCAATCTACAATGTATCTAACAACTTTAGAATTCATATGTTAGACTTCCTACTAGGATTTAGTGCAAAATCCTAGATTTCACACATGAGCTCAATCAAAACCAATCACAGCTCAATTCAAAGTAACAACATGACTAGCTTCCACTAGGGTTTGTTGTAAACCCTATATTTTACTAATTCTCAACAACCACAATACAAATTCAAATTTTATCAAATTTTCATAAATCCTAGATTATCACTTGTCATCATATATCAAAGATTTTGACTTCTACTAAGGTTTAACTACAAAACCCTAGAATTCACAAATACTATTGTTGACCACTACGTGTCAACTTCCCATAGTAGTACACCCCCTTTTTTCCCGCAAAAGGGATAGCGCTTGATTGACGTGTCCGTGCCATTCGACAATCATCGTCGACTTGATCAATTTATGTCAATTTATGTTGTAAACCTAGTCTGCATGTGTGAATTGTAAATAATCTTAGCAGAGTTGAGTCATGTATGTAAATTACCTAGGTGGACCTAATTTTCTAGTGATAATCTACATTCCGGAAGGTTTTTTGTCTCACCGATCCATGATCGGCAGAGTTTTCTTTCAGCCTAACCCCAAAGCCGGAATGAATTTTGTCATTAGAATCTTAGAGGAATCTTAGTGTGTTAAACTGCTAGACTATATTTGGTCGCAGAACTGGGTGGTCTATGAGGGTCTATGTCAAATGGGTTTTCCCCCTTGAGATGTAAAATTGTAAAAGTCATGATGTAAAGTGTCTTGAAGGTTAGGAATGTTTTAACCCCTCATAAGTCCAAGTCCAGTCCAGGAGAAATTTCAAAGGCTAAGTTCGAGGATCCATAAATAAAAAAAAATAAATAACTGAAAAATAAAAAATATAATATAAAAATAATAAAAAAGACTAAAAAAACTTAAAAAATAAATAAAATAATAATTTTTTAGTAAATAAATGCAAAATATTAATTTTTTAATGCATTAAAAATTCGACGGGTGAGATTAAGAAATATCTTGATCCTCATCAAAGGTCGAGATCATTTTGACATGGATCACTCGAACTAGCCGTTGGGAATTTTTCCTTTAAATAGGGTGCTAAGGGTCATTTGAGATCATTCGATGTGTGAGTCTTGTGCTGAAGAAAGCTCTCTTGTAAACTTTTTCTGGTGCTAATAAAGAAAGACTGGGGTTGAAATCTTGCTGGTGTTACTCTCATGAAGTGCTGTGAGCTATTTTATTTTTTGCATATTTTTATTTTTCAGCCATTAGTAATAGTTTGATGTAGAGTATTGTTGAACACAGGTATCTTGTTCACTTACTAGGGTTTGAATGGTAATAAGATTTCTGAAATAATGGCAGGTATCTCCATTGTATCTGGAATCTAGTATTGTTTTTTCCCTCTTTTATTGATAGTTGAAGTGAGTTGTGCAGGAAACCCTTATTGAGAAGATCAGTGGGCGTTTGGGGAAGTTCTCAGCTGAATCAGCCAACTCCCGCAAGCATTCTCCTGCAGAGCCCAGCCAATTTCGATCCTGGGTTTATCATTTAAGTTTGTTTTATAAATGCATGAGAGATTTCTGAAATATCTCATAGTAAATCTGATATTCTGATAATATTACTGTGATTATTGACAAATCTGGCTGCTTAAGAGTCGAAAAATTGTAAATGTTGTAATTATTTCGCTGATTTAGGATTTCAGTTTTGTTTCTTGCACATATTATTTTTGGATTTTCTTTTCTTTTGCAGGTTGCAGGCACAGGGTTAGAGAAATATTTCAGGGCTTCATTTAGACAATCTTGAACAGCTGATTCAAAATTTTATTAAGATTCCTGGAAAATATTTAGAGGTTTTGGTGGAAGATTGATTGCCTGGTTTCTTCTGAGTAGGAAGATTTCGATTTTGTTTCGAAATTTTCTTTTGATCTGGGTTTGAATTTTAAAATCTGGAAAATTTCTGGGTTACTTCCTGTTGCTTCAAACCCCTTCCAAGCAGTCATCAAATCCCGCAGTCCTCTTCACGCCCTCCATTCTGCTGCCTGCAAATCCATATCCTTTACGCAACCCATCATCTCCTACACAACCTCTGTCCACCATCAAGCTGCACGTATTGTCTCTCTACAAGCAAAATTATCAAAAAAATTCCAGCTCTCAACGATGCCCACAGTGTTCAATTGCTCCATTGTGCAAACCATAGCCTTCTCTGCGTGATTTCATTCTTATTCTATTATGCTGGCCATTCCAGCTTCCACGCATATCTCACCTTTTTTTTAAAACGCTACACACATATCCCTCTGCTGCCTTATCATCCTTTCTCTCTGTGTTTTCATTCCATCTCTTAACATGTCAATCCCTGCAATCATTTTTCATCACCCCGCTGCTCAGCCTTCATCTGAGCTCCTCCCGTGGTTTTCTTGCCCAATCATTGGTTTCTGCAGCACGTTTTTCCATCAGCACCTATCCTCTGCGTGGTTGTTCTCAGATCCGGCCGTTGCAAAAGCTGCAAATCAAAATCCTTTCACACTGCCATTCTTACCCTTAGCAGTCTACTTGCAAAACACATACAAAAACAACAACAGCTCACTGCCATCCCTCATCTGCCGTCAAGATCTCCAGACCTGTACGCATCAGTCGCACAAATAAACATCGATTTCTATTTTCTGCGTTGTGGTTTCATGGTTTTACGTATATGTAGGGCAGCATATTTTTTAAGTTAGAATTATAATCTTTGTTTTAGTGTTATTTCCTTTAGGTTTTGTTTTATTTAAATTTTGAATTCAGAATCATAAAAATAAAAAGTTTAAAAAGAGTCCCCTTTTTTTTATATAGATTTTAATTATTTTCTAATTTAGATTTAATAAATTTTTACTTTAGTTTTAGAGCTAGGTTTTAGCTTAGAGTCAGATTCAGTTTATTGAGTTTATTATATTTAGATTTTAGTTTAAAATAATTTTTCCCTTAGCTTTATTTCGTTTTAGTTTGTTTTGTTTTAATTTGAATGCAGGACTTTATAATATAAGAAAAAAGGAAAAATTTTAATCTTTTTTTATTTTATTTTTTAGAAGAGTAGATTTTAAATTTGTTAGGATTTAAATTTTTGTCTTGTTTTAAAACTTTTGAATCCCTAAAAAATAAAAATAAAATAAATAAAATTTATTTAGATCTTATTTCGTTTCATTTTATATAGATCAGGTATGTTTTAGTTAGGCTTTGGTCTAGATTCTCATTTTAGTTTTATTTCATAAAATATAAAAATCATAAAAAACATATATATATCAAAAAGCATAAAAAAGGTTCCTTTACTTTCTATAGATTAGGTTAGTTTTAGATTAGATTTTATTTTTTATTTTTTAGGTTTTGTTTCAGTTTGAATTTAAAATTTTAAAAATCATAAAAATTATAAAATTATAAAAAGCATAAAGTTTTCTTTTAAACTTAGATTAGATTTTTATGTTTTAGATCTAAAGTTTCATTTAGACTTTAGTTAGCTTAGTCTCATTTTATTTGAAAATATAAATATTTTTTTTTTTTGGAAATTTTTTGCCAGTTTCAGTCTTGGCTCAGGGATTTGTCATGATTGCAATATATCTTTCTTGCTAAGGCTAAAATTTTGATGTGGGATTAATGTTTATCATTTTTAAATATGCTTGAATGATCATTTAAAGATTAGCTATATGAATGTGATCTCTGGTTAGCATTTAAAATTACGTGATTATTTAAAGCACTTAATTTTTCGAATTTTATTTGCTAGAGTATTGTTGAGCCATTGAGCATCTATCGATTATCTCGCATTTGGCAAAAGTTAATCTTTGTTTGAGTTATCTGATGGTAAATGATCGTTAATGAGTTCATCTTTCCACAGCGTTTGATAGATAACCCTTCAGTCATTAATTCTATAAGGCACTGGTCTATTAACTTAATAAAATCAAATAAGTGCTTGTTTTCCCTCGTGTCTCCCAACCCAACTGGTCCACAGTTGGTCATCCATTGTCCCATAGGGTCTACCCCCCTTAGCCGCGGGAGACAGGCTTAAACGGAGAGATCGGGGATCAGGGTGACAGCCCCCGCTCTGAGCGTTCTCGTGACAATCTGTGCGACAACATTTTTTGGCGCCGTTGTCGGGGACAGAGTTTTTTTGTCCTTGGTCCTTTCCTTTCAAGCTTTCTGTGTTCCACTTCCTGTCCGGGTGGCGACTCCACTTCATATATTATCTACAAGAGTGTATACTAGAAGACATCCAAGCAGTCTATGCAATCCTGCTCCTAATCTTGAAAGGGCTCTCAGGGTACGATTACACAAACTCTCTTCTCGTACACTTCTTGTTAACCTCGGACAAGAAGCCCTCTCTGATATCCATTTACTTTTTACTAGTACAGTTGAGCATGACATCATGGATATATTCGCCCCGTGTAACTTTGCTAACATTCAGGGTTATCCTAATGATACTCCAAAGCATGGAATGGATAAATTGCCTATCTTTCAAGGAGATAACGCAATCAGTGCTAATTCACATCTGAAAGCTTTTAGTTCATGGCTGGGGAAGTACGCAAGGGCCGCTGATTTAATCATGAAGATGTTAAAATGACCCTTCTTGTTTTGACCTTGGAGGGTGATGCTTTAGATTGGTTTACTAAAAAGCCTCAAAATTCATTTGATTCCTTACAATCGATTGTTAATGCCTTTAAGGAAAAGTATGGAGATAAGAGAGAAGGAAGACACCTGGTGAAAGCTATAAGCATAATCAAAAAGAGAGAAAATGAAACCGTTTAGGAATTTAATAAAAGGTTTAATGATATTATTAAAGAATTACCTCAAGACTATAAACCTACCGATAAATCTCTTCGAGATTTTTACATTGATGCCTTTAGTCCTGAGCCATCTTATGAATTGAGGCACGCTAGACTTAATGATTATAGGGAGTGCCAGGTTTTAGCTATCGAACTTGAAAAGGACAAGGCGGCGTCTGGGAAGTCTAAGATCCCAAGTTTTGATAGGGCTGCTACAAAACTAAAAGAACCTAAAGGAAAAGCAGTTCAAGAGCCTGAAAGCAAACTTGTTCTCAAATTGCTCCAAAAGATTGAAACCATGGAAATTAATCATAATAAGGAGATAGCCACTTTGCAGAATAGGTTGGTCCAAATGGAAAAAGCGCAAACGCAAAACTTTCAACCTCGAAATAATAATAACAGAAATAACAATTGGCAAAAGAAGGGTCAGTCTAGTGAGCAGAGACCTCCTAATCCATTAACTAATTTGGTTGATAATGCTCCTCCTTATTGTCGGGTTTGTGATGCTCTTCATGAAGAAACCACTTGCCCTATGGTTAGAAGAATCTTGGATAATGGAATGTTTGGGACAGGTGACCAAATAAATGTAGTAGGTAGCAAGTTTCCTTTGTCTATGGATAATTGGATAGAGGTCAAGGAAAATAGTCGTGATGTTATGAATCCTTCATCAGCTTTTAGTATAAATAACCTTGAAAATGAAGATGACATTTTGGCTAGGTTATATGGTGAAAAACTCTCTCCTGAGCAAATCATAGAAATTGCTAGAGATAAAGGTTTAACCTATCAGAGAAGGGATAAAGATCAGAACGGGAATCTAATTCCCTCTCAAACTTTTAACCCTGGTTTAAACTCTGGATTAGATATCGGTTTGGGTAGTTGGTTCAACAATGCGAAAATCTAGGTTCCTGTCTCCGAGATTGCTAAAATCCCTTCCTAAAGAGATAAGTTACTAAAAGCTATTCAAGGTCCTCAAGTAAATATTTCTCAACAGAAGAATCGGGAAGTTGACTATCATGATGCTCCCATATATTTGCAAAGCTTAGATGCTGATAACAAAGATCACCAGCCTTTCTTTATCACCTTGTTGGTTAATGGATATAAATTGAATAATTCCATGTTGGATTCTAGTGCATCAGCTTGTGTAATGACTAAAAGGGTCAGGAACAGCTTAATTTAAGAGTTTCTAGACCCTACTATAACATATGTGCCATGGATTCTAAGAAAATTGAAGTGCATGGTTTGATCAAAGATTTGCAAGTTCATCTATCAGTTTACCCAGACATCATGATTGTTATGGATATTGTTGTGGTGGACGTGCCTGATGCCTGGGGTATGCTTTTATCCAGAAAGTGGGCCTCTGATCTAGGAGGAAGTATTCAAATGAATTGGTCATATGCTATGATTCCTTCTCCTAGGGGTGATGGTTTTGTAAGACTAAATAGAGAGCCCGAAAGAAAATTTCATGTCGAAGATCTTAAGAGACCTCACAACGAGATAATCAAAGAGCAATCTGACACTGGGAACTATGCCATCATGTCTAATTTCATAATTCCTCCCGATGATAAGATTAAGGATCTCAATGATAGAGTTTTGTACATGTACTTCGATGGTGCATCGTCTAGGCATGGTAAGGGTGTTGGAATAGTGCTTAAATTTCCCCTTGATCACATTTTCAAGTTTGCCTATCGATTAGAATTTGAAGCAACCAACAATGTCATTGAATATGAAGCTATATTGTTGGGTCTTGAATTGGCAAAATCTTTGAAGATTAAGTTGCTTAGCATTAAGGGGGATTCTGATTTAATTATCATGCAGCTTAAAAATAAATTCACATGTAAAAATCAAAGACTGAGAAATTATCGAAATGCTGTGTGGGATACTATGGAGCACTTTGATGCCCTTGAACTCAAAGCTATCCCAAGAGAGAAAAATAGTTTGGCAGATGAACTTGCCGTAGCTGCTACTACTTTCCAGTTATCTGATGAGCTAATTAAGATAAGATCAAAATGGAAGTAATATATAGACCATCTGTTCCAGATAACTCAGAGCATTGGCAAGTCTTCAATGATGAAAAGCAAGTCATTCGTTTTCTTAATAGTTTGGATGAGTTTGAGGATTTCCAAATAGATTCTGAGGAGGATGGATCTTTAAATCATGAGCATATCATAAATCCTACTCCTTGGAATGTGGTTGCCTTAGAGCAACATTTTGATCGGCATGATGCCACGAAGTTGAAAGAAGAAAATAAGATGAACCCAAGCGAATATCTCAAGATAAACATTGGTACTTCTGAAAACCCCAAGATTGTTAAAATTGGTAGAGGTACTAGTGTGGAGGAAAGACAAAAGTTAACTAATTTACTTCGCAAATATCGAGATGTTTTAGCTTTTTCTTATGATGAATTAAAGGGCTATAGGGAAGATGTCATGGAACATACTATCCCCTTAAAAGATGAAAATGCTAAACCTTTTCGCCAAAAACTTAGGCAAATTAATCCTAAATTAGCCCCTTTAGTTCAGAAAGAACTTGCAAAAATGCTTGCAGCAGGAATTATCACTTAAAAATTAAAAAAGTAATAAAAAATAGAATAAAAACTTAAAAGAATAATAAAATAATATTTTTTGAGTAAATAAATGCAGAATTTCAATTTTTTAATGCATTAAAAATTCGACGGGTGAGATTAAGACATATCTTAATCCTTATTGACTGTCCAGATCATTTTGACATGGATCACTCGAACTAGTTGTTAGGAATTTTTCCTTTAAAGAGGGTGCTAGGGGTCATTTGAGATCATTCGATGTGTGAGTCTTGTGCTGAAGAAAGCTCTCTTGTAAACTTGTTCTGGTGCTAATAAAGAAAGACTGGGGTTGAAATCTTGCTGGTGTTACTCTCCTGAAGTGCTGTGCGCTGTTTTATTTTCTGCATATTTTTAGTTTTCAGCCATTAGTAATAGCTTGATGTAGAGTATTGTTGAACACAGGTATCTTGTTCACTTACTAGGGTTTGAATGGTAATAAGATTTCTAAAATAATGGCAAGTATCTCCATTGTATCTGGAACCTAGTATTGTTTTTTCCCTCTTTTATTGATGGTTGAAGTGAGCTGTGCAGGAAACCCTTATTGAGAAGATCAGTGGGCGTTTGGGGAAGTTCTCGGCTGAACCAGCCAACTCCCGCAAGCATTCTCTTGCAAAGCTCAGCCAGTTTCGATCCTGGGTTTATCATTTAAGTTTGTTTTATGAATGCATGAGAGATTTCTAAAGTATCTCATAGTAAATCTGATATTCTGATAATATTATTGTGATTATTGACAAATCTGGCTGCTTAAAAGTCGAAAAATTGTAAATGTTGTAATTATTTAGTTGATTTAGGGTTTCAGTTTTGTTTCTTGCACATATTATTTTTGGGTTTTCTTTTCTTTTACAGGTTGCAGGCACAGGGTTAGAGAAATATTTCAAGGCTTCATTTAGACAATCTTGAACAGCTGATTCAAAATTTTATTAAGATTCCTGGAAAATATTTAGAGGTTTTGGTGGAAGATTGATTCTCTGGTTTCTTCCGAGCAGGAAGATTTCGATTTTGTTTCGAAATTTTCTTTTGATCTGGGTTTGAATTTTAAAATCTGGAAAATTTCTGGGTTACTTCCTGTTGCTCTAAACCCCTTCCAAGCAGTCATCAAATCCCACAGTCCTCTTCACGCCTTCCATTCTGTTGCCTGCAAATCCATATCCTTTACGCAGCCCATCATCTCCTACACAGCCTCTGTCCACCATCGAGCTGCACGTATTGTCTCTCTACAAGCAAAATTATCAAAAAATTTCCAGCTCTCAACGATGCCCACAGTGTTCAATTGCTCCATTGTGCAAGCCATAGCCTGCTCTGCGTGATTTCATTCTTATTCTATTACGCTGGCCATTCCAGCTTCCACGCATATCTCACATTTTTTTTAAAACGCTACACATATATCCCTCTGTTGTCGTATCATCCATTCTCTTTGCGTTTTCATTCCAGCTCTCAACGTGTCAATCCCTGCAATCATTTTTCATCACCCCGCTGCTCAGCCTTCATCTGAGCTCTTCCCGTGGTTTTCTTGCCCAATCATTGGTTTCTGCAGCACGTTTTTCCATCAGCACCTGTCCTCTACGTCGATGTTCTCCTCAGATCCGGCCGTTGCAAAACCTGCAAATCAAAATCCTTTCACGCTGCCATTCTTACCCTTAGCAGTCTACTTGCAAAACACATACAAAAACAACAACAGCTCACTGCCATCCCTCATCTGTCGTCAAGATCTCCAGACATGTACACACCAGTCGCACAAATAAACATCGATTTCGATTTTTTGCGTTGTGGTTTCATGGTTTTATGTATATGTAGGGCAACATATTTTTTAAGTTAGAATTATAATCTTTGTTTTAGTGTTATTTCCTTTAGGTTTTGTTTTATTTAAATTTTGAATTCAAAATCATAAAAATAAAAAGTTTAAAAAGAGTCCCTTTTTTTATATAGATTTTAATTATTTTCTAATTTAGATTTAATAAATTTTTACTTTAGTTTTAGAGCTAGGTTTTAGCTTAGAGTCAGATTCAGTTTATTGAGTTTATTATATTTAGATTTTAGTTTAAAATAATTTTTCCCTTAGCTTTATTTCGTTTTAGTTTGTTTTGTTTTAATTTGAATGCAGGACTTTATAATATAAGAAAAAAGGAAAAATTTTAATCTTTTTTTATTTTATTTTTTAGAAGAGTAGATTTTAAATTTGTTAGGATTTAAATTTTTGTCTTGTTTTAAAACTTTTGAATCCCTAAAAAATAAAAATAAAATAAATAAAAATTTATTTAGATCTTATTTCGTT
This sequence comes from Pinus taeda, assembly GCA_000404065.3. Taxonomy (NCBI): domain Eukaryota; kingdom Viridiplantae; phylum Streptophyta; class Pinopsida; order Pinales; family Pinaceae; genus Pinus; species Pinus taeda. The sequence continues at coordinate 82,626 of APFE030714881.1, forward strand.
TCATTTTATATAGATCGGGTATGTTTTAGTTAGGCTTCGGTCTAGATTCTCATTTTAGTTTTATTTCATAAAATATAAAAATCATAAAAAACATATATATATCAAAAAGCATAAAAAAGGTTCCTTTACTTTCTATAGATTAGGTTAGTTTTAGATTAGATTTTATTTTTTATTTTTTAGGTTTTGTTTCAGTTTGAATTTAAAATTTTAAAAATCATAAAAATTATAAAATTATAAAAAGCATAAAGTTTTCTTTTAAACTTAGATTAGATTTTTATGTTTTAGATCTAAAGTTTCATTTAGACTTTAGTTAGCTTAGTCTCATTTTATTTGAAAATATAAATATTTTTTTTTTTTGGAAATTTTTTGCCAGTTTCAGTCTTGGCTCAGGGATTTGTCATGATTGCAATATATCTTTCTTGCTAAGGCTAAAATTTTGATGTGGGATTAATGTTTATCATTTTTAAATATGCTTGAATGATCATTTAAAGATTAGCTATATGAATGTGATCTCTGGTTAGCATTTAAAATTACGTGATTATTTAAAGCACTTAATTTTTCGAATTTTATTTGCTAGAGTATTGTTGAGCCATTGAGCATCTATCGATTATCTCGCATTTGGCAAAAGTTAATCTTTGTTTGAGTTATCTGATGGTAAATGATCGTTAATGAGTTCATCTTTCCACAGCGTTTGATAGATAACCCTTCAGTCATTAATTCTATAAGGCACTGGTCTATTAACTTAATAAAATCAAATAAGTGCTTGTTTTCCCTCGTGTCTCCCAACCCAACTGGTCCACAGTTGGTCATCCATTGTCCCATAGGGTCTACCCCCCTTAGCTGCGGGAGACAAGCTTAAACGGAGAGATCGGGGATCAGGGTGACAGCCCCCGGTCTGAGCGTTGTCGTGACAATCTGTGCGACAACAACTATCATCCTAGAGAATCAAACTTCAAATAGGGTTTAGTTCCAAACCCTAGGACTCATGATCATCAACAATTAGGTCAACTCATACATCTAGGATTCCATCATCATGCACAAGCATATCATAACATGTGTTAGTCAAACCTAAAGACAAAAATATCAATAAAGTTAGACATATAACAAACTTGATCAAACTAGGGTTTGATCAGACAAACACAAACATGCCAAGGATTTCATTTCTAGGGCATTATAAGGGTCTTACTTATACAACCTACCAAACCCTAATGATCTAGGTTTTCAATAAAAAACATAGAAAACCTGAAATTACCAATACTTCAAAGGTTTGGGATTTCAGAGATTACCATTAAACCCTAACAAGTTAGGGTTTCCATAACCATACCAAAACCCCTACCTGACATCATCAAAGTATCAGACATTTTCTTTTGACTTCAACAATAAACCTAAGTAGGCTAGGGTTTCACACATTATCATCGACATACCCTTAAGTTAGGGTTTTCACAACGAGCCTGTCTAGGGTTTCACAAGTGTAATCAAAGATATGATAAGGGTAGATTTATCCAAGGTTACTTGGGAGTGGGAATGAAAATGGGGAGAGGAAGTGGGAGCAAAATTTTCAGAAGCTCCTGGTTTGGGATCGATTCTAGGAGCGTTTTTCATATAATATATATATTTTTTATATTTTGATGCATATATGTCAACAAAAGCATGTAGAATGATGAATTAGATATAAAAAACATAGATTGAACCATATAACAACAATCCAGAGGGATCTTTGTCATTAATATCACCCTCTAAGCATTAACATAAGATAGAAAAAGCATAACATGTCAAGTCAAGATTTTGTTTGAGTGATGCGTACATTTTTAGAAGGGTCATGATAGAGGAGTTCGACAACCAATGTCACTAACATCAAGATACATAGATGGATTGGTGCTCTTGATTAAATGAGTTCCATACCCTAATACATGACAATCTAATCACATTTCTGGGTACTGGCCTATCACGGATAGCTCGTATCTTCTCCTCATGGGCCTTCACCTCATTTGCGCCAATGATATGCCCCAAGTAGAGCATCTCGGTCAGGCCAAACTCACAATTGGACAACTTGGCATAGAATTGTTGTTCCTCTAAAATACGCAGCACCTCCTCCAAGTGTTGGAGATGCTCCTCCCAAGTCCTGTTGTATATCAATATGTCATCGAAGAAAACCAATACAAACCTCCTCAACTGCCTCAGGAACACATGGTTCATACATTACTCAAAGGTAGCTAGGGCATTAGTTAACCCAAAGGGCATGACCAGGAGCTCTAAGTGCCCATAATGGCATCGAAAGTTTGTCTTGGGGATATCCTAATCCCTCACTCTGATCTAATGGTACCCCGAACGTAGATCTATCTTAGAGAAGTACTTGGCTCCTCAAAACTCATCGACGCAAGGTATGGGGTATCGGCTCTTCAATGTCTTCTTGTTGAAGGCCCAGAAGTGAACGCACATGCGCAAGGTTCCATCCTTCTTCTTCACTAGCACCACCGAAGAAGCAAAGGGACTAGAACTTAGCGTGATGTGGCCCAATGCCAACAATTCCTTGATGGTCCACCCAATCTCGTCCTTACAAGCCTTAGGATCCCTATAAGGGGTGGTAATCACTGCCTACACACCAGGCTCTAGCTCGATGGTGTGCTCGAATCCCCTGTCTGGTGGTTGCCCTAGCGGTATATCTCCAAATACCACTGAGTACCTGTCTAGCAAGGCCTGTATGTATGGAGGTGGTGGATAGGCTTGCCCTCCAACCTTTGAAACCCTCAACTTTATTGCCCATGCTATGTCTCCATGTCACAGATCTGCTTCCATATGCGCTGAGACTGTCTGTTACACAGTAATTTGTCACTGTCTCCCTGTCAGTCTTCCTACTGTGTCATGGGACCAAATTAATCATGCTCATGCTCTCTAATGTGGCCAAATAACCCACTTTGCCAAAGTTTCCTCTATCATCGCGACTGTTGTAAAAATAAACGCGCTGATGAGCGCTCCAAAACAGACTCAATGCGCTGCCAGCGCTGAAGCACACGACTTTCCCACGCTGGTCGAATTTCATGTGACAGCGCGTCTGTTACTTATATCTGATCGCGCTGATATGACTTTCCTTGTTATTCAGCAGCGATGACAGCGCTCCAGTGCAGTTATGCACCCGCGACGATCCAGTTTGGGCGAGTTTGTTCTAACAGCCGGCCTTCCAGATGACTCCAGACCTGGTTGTTGGCCTTGTAAATGTCGCCCTCCCTTCTCTGGCATGTCTGTTTCGTCATTTGAGCCACCTTCCTTGGAGATAAGCTCATCCTCCCACCATTCATGGAGACTCCTCCTATTTAAGCCTCCACCATTGCCATGAGCTGCTAGTTTGGAATTCATTGTGTTTGGAGTGTTGCTGATAGTGTGTGAGCTTGATAGGTAGCTGGTGTGACAAGTGTGGGATTGCTAGAGTGCTTAAGGAAGGTTGTGAAGTGTTTCCATCTTGTGTAAAATTGTGTGAGAGAGAGTTTTGTCTTGGGATATCTACCTTCATGGGTGAATGCTTGAGGGACTTGCTAGCTGGACCCAACCAAAGGAGGATTTGATGTCAGAACTTGGTTGTATTCTCTTTTTTTTATCAATAATAATAGACAACTATCATTATGGTTCCACTCATGTGTCTTTATTATGATGTTTGAGTTGTATCCTTTCTGACTGATACATAGTTGCATTTCCCAGATTTTATGCTTGTATTTGTTTTGTTCTTTGCATGTGCAGGTGTCTATTCATGGAGATCATGAGGATTGTGACCCGCTGAAGCGAAAGAAAGGAAGCGACGACCCTTCTACAAATATAAGCGTTGGATTCGAGGTAGGCTCTCATCTTGGCCTTTGTTTTGCAATTAGGAACCTGCGTGTTAGCATTGTTTGATTGTTGCTAGACCTCAGTTAGGCTAGTGGGATCGCCTTTGTCCGCAGAGGGGATTTACCTACACAACAGACATGATGAAAAAAACACAGTGAATTTACAATTAAACTAAAAAGACAAACATAAATAAAAACATGTACCCTTGACCATGTAGGGGCCCTCTGCAAGGTCTCGGATTATCAACATGGAATCAACACTTCACAAGCGCTTCAGGTATCCATTGAAAATAGAGTTTTTTGTATTAAAATAGAGAAACGAGTTCTTCACACTGCAAAGCAGAAATTTTCACTATTACATAAGAAAAAACTTGAACTTGTTCTGTGTTCTACACGCTGGTATTTATAGGAAAAATATACAATTGTTTGAAGAGAGAAACCATATAGAGAAAAACACGTAGACAGGTAATGTATGTGGAATTCTTCTCCTCGGTTGCCTTGAAACATAAATCTTCTAATAGTGGTTGTTGGATTCTGTTTGTGCAGGTGGTAGATGAAGTCCTTGGCTTTAGGAGACTTCCTCAGATCCATCATTGAGAATCATGTGAAAACAGAGTCTTACTTGCCATAGGTCTCCTATAGTTGACTTCTCTTTGACGAGAGTCCTCCTCATCAATCTAGACCAAATGGATAGGATAAAATCCATGCTCTGACGTTTTCCAAGGTACCCATGTGGTCTATTTCCTTTCTTGACACCTATAACCTACAAAAGCATGGAGATGGTTGCGGAATAGCCGATTAGCTGTAGAATGTGGCTATGTTCCGTAATTGAAAGACAAAAACCTATTCAAATAACAAACATAACAATATAACTTTTAAATCACTGAAATATACTCCTTGAGGCAATGTGTAATGGATTTTGATGATTAAGGATGCATTGTTCATGGAAAAGCAAAGGAAGAAGGATGAGAAAGTTGCTTAAGGGAGAGGCAGTTTTGGAATTCAACAATGTGTTTGCTTGGTCTTATGAGGAAATTCTTGGACTAGATCGATCTATAGTCCAACATGAGATCAAGATGTATGAGAACACAAAACCTATTCATCAAAAATTCGATCGGCCAATCCTCAGAAAGTGGCAGCTATTAAAGCTGAAGTTGAAAAGCTACTTAAGGTAGCTTTCATATACCCCATTCGTCTAATTGAGTGGGTTTCCAATCCAGTCCTGGTAGATAAGAAGCAAGGAACGATTTGAGTATGTATTGACTTTAGGGATTTAAATAAATCTTGTCCAAAAGACAATTACCCCACACCTTTTATTGATCAAATTGTTGATGAATGTCTAGGTAATGAGATTTTTTCATTCATGGACAGATTCTCTGGTTACAATAAAATTACTATTCGTCCAGAGGATCAGCACAAGAAAACATTTATTTGTCCCTAGGGCATGTTTACATACAGGAAGATGCCTTTTGTTCTTAAAAATGCTAGAGCTACTTTTCAGCGGGCCATGTCTTATGCATTCCATGACATCAAGCATGTTATTGAAGCATACTTGGATGACTTAGCTACTCGTTCTCACAAGAGAATTGATCATCCCAACGACCTTTGGTTAGTTTTTGAGAGATGTTTCTTTTACAAAATCTAGTTGAATCTGAATAAGTGTGTTTTCGCGGTCACATCTGGTCGGCTGTTAGGATTCATCATATCGACTGAAGGGATTCAAGTTGATCCTTTCAAGGTTGAGGCAATAATTCAGTTGCCTCCCCCATCTTCAATTCGTCAAATTCATAGTCTCCAAGGAAAGGCAAACTTCTTAAGAGATTTATAGCAAATTACATTGAGATTACCAAGGAATTTATGCGTTTGCTCAAGAAATGAGTTCCATTTTTATGATATGACTTCACGCAATGATCTTTAGATGCTTTTAAAAAAGCATTAACCTCTGCTCCACTGTTGAGTCCACCAGATTATGGCAAAGATTTCCTTTTGTATCTCACTACGGCAGAATCAACCATCGGTATGGTTCTGGTTCACGAGGATGATGCTCTCACTGAGCATATAATCTACTACTTGAGCCGAGGCTTAGTAGGACCTGAGCTATGCTATTCTCCCATTGAGAACTTAGCCTTGGTAGTTGTCCATGCTGTCTAGCGGCTCCGTCATTACATTCTGCTATGCAAAACGTTTGTCTTAGCGGCTATCAATCCTTTTCAGTTTGTCCTCAGTGGGCGAGTGATTGGGGGCAAGTATAATTCATGGATTTTTATTTTGCAAGAATTCTATCTCGAGTTCTTATCAGCCAAATCTAAGAAGTCATTAGTTTTTGCAGAATTGATTTCAGAGCTGCCTTGTGAGGAAGCCATTGTTTATGAGGAAAATTTTCGCAACGAACATTTATTCCTCATTTCCTCACAAGATCCCTAGTATGGAGATATCATTATATATCTCCAGACTTCGAAGCTTCACCCTGCCTTCTCCAAAGATGAGCATTGAAAGTTACATCACCTTGCCAAAAACTATGTTATCATTGGTGATACATTATGTCACAGAGGGGTTGACTCAATCATTGGGCGTTGCTTAACTTTGGAAGAAGCTAAGTCTATGCTTAATGATTGCCATAGTGGAGCTTATGGTGGTCATCTATCAGGGCTTGTAACAACCCAGAAAATCTTGCGTGTAGGTTACTTTTGGCCTTCAAATTTCAAAGACTATATTGAAGCAGTCAAACGTTGCCACCCTTGTCAGATTTATACTCTGAAAATGTGCATGCATCCAGCTCCACTTTTTCCTATTATCACTGTCGGTCCATTTACGAAGTGGGGAATTGATTTTACTACTTGTAATCTGCCTTCAGTGGCGAATCACAAGTACATCATTGTGGCCATAGACTACTTTATGAAGTGGGCTGAGGCCATGCCTACTTACAAAAATAATAGTGAAACAACAGCCTTGTTCCTCTTCAACTAGGTTATTTCATGATTTCGTATCCCAAGAGAGATTGTCACTGACCATGGCAGTCACTTCTAGAATCAACTGATGGGCTTCCAGCAGGAGCATTCATCTCCATATTATCCTTAGGCCAATGTGAAAGTCGATGCCATGAATAAGTACCTCAAGACTATCTTGCAAAGGACAATTGATAAAAATTGATCCAATTGGCACATCATGTTGTACCCAGTGCTTTGGGCATATCTAACCTCAGTTAAGACTGCCATCGGTTTTACTCCTTTTCAATTAGTTTATGGGCTGGAATCTATTTTTCCTATTGAATGCGAAATTCCATCCCTTAAGCTAGATGTAGAAACTTCTTCCAGAGATGTCTAGTCTCGAAGAATGCTTCATTCATTTGGAACATCTTGATGAGCAACATCGAGATGCAGCCATAATAAATGAAGCCCATACGAAGAGTATTGAAACTCAGTATGATAAAGTTGTCCGTCCTCGAGTTTTTTCTGAAGGTGACCTCATATTAGTCTATAACCAAGATAAAGATGCCCTAGGGGCAGGAAAACTTAGTTCTATGTGGTATGGTCCCTTTATAGCCAAACGCGTTTTAGGAAAGGGGCTTATGAATTAATTGATTTTGAAGTGAACAAGTTTGCGGAGCCCCGAAATGGGCTCTACCTTAAGAAGTATTTTGCTTAGGCTTCAGTTGAGCGATTGCTTGTTTGTATATATTGTATCTTTGTACATATTTGTCTGGCATTTTGTGATATTGACATTTTTTATCTTCTTTGGCAGGTGTTGATGGATGGTTCGATATATTTCGGATTTGCCGATGGTGCTAGTTGGCACACTCATAATTTTTCTTCTGCAGCTTGGGTGATTTATTATCCATCTGGCCAGTTGACGGTGTCAAGAGGAGTATGTATTGGCCTTTCTTCGAATAACATTTCCAAACATACTGCCATTCTTAATTTACTATCCGAAGCAATATCTTATGGAATTCATTCGTTGGTATTTTATCTCGAGTCACAGCTGGTAGTATCGCAATTAAATAATATTTATCGAGTTCGAGATCCTTACTTATATCGCCAATTTTTGAGAGTGAGAGTTTGCAACGATCATTTATTTATATTACATATGTTCACATTCCACGATCTGAGAATTCATTAGCAGATTCTATTGCTAATTAAGCATTAGATTGGCACATTAATCATTCATCAAATTAAATAACATCAAAAATTGAATATCTATATATATACATATCTATCTATCTATATATATCTATCTATCTATCTATATATATTATATATATATATTATATATATATATATATATATATATATATATACTATATATATATATATATATATATATATATATATATATATATATATATATCATAAAATTGCCTGTATATAGATAGAGTGTTCAAAAAATAATATGCAAAATTGGGACAAGATGCCCTCAAAATTTGGGTTCATGCCCATAATCATGTCCAGTCAAACATAGGTCTATTTATCGACTCATCTCAGGATGAGTGGCTAAGAGTTAACCACTGCATTGGCCACTGGCCAAAGTATATGGACCCAGTCCCGTGGTACCCCTACCACATGGCCCTACATCTCTTTAGGTAGATCCTCTATAGCTATCATAAGTACTTGGTGAGTTAGGCTCACCAAGTTTCTCTAAACTGCATATAGGACTCTCTCTGTCTCAGTTGCTGCCTCTTTGACCGCTCTTCCATGACACCTGTGCCTCGGGAATCCATCTGGCCTCACTCGACCCACATCTGGAACATGGTCATTTTGTCAATATTTTGTCTCATCAAAAATATTTCTAAGTTCATTTCATATTTAAAAAATCCAAAAAATCTTAAAAATTCACAAAAGTTCAAAAATTGTCACCTATGTCTCCCCATGCCGCGTTTGGTGGCAACACTAAGTCTGGATCTCCTCAGAAATCCATACCGACATACAAGTAGTCATCGACAACGATGATCTGTTGCTCCCACCAGGTGAAGAACTCATCCTCAAAATTCGTCATAGGCACATCCCTGCCTCCAAGGCATTTCATCAAGTCTACCCATCTACCGATCCTTGGATCCCTAGGGTTGTTGATAGACACTGATATTTTGGGACATAGCCTAGGTACCTTCTCGAAGAAGTATGAGCACAATATGGTTCCATATCAAAAGTTCTTCGTCTAACCCTTCTGAATAGAAGTCAATTGGCTCTTCATGTTAGTCAAAAGAGGCGCGCACCAGTCAAACATTGTGGTAAGACATTCCACTGCCAGGCTCATGGATACTCGTGATGCCTGATGCAGTGAAGTTGACCCATTTACCCATGCAATGGTAAATAGAAGAATCCTCAGAGATAAACTTTCCATGTGTTTCATTAGAATTTGACTTCCAATCTTCTCCGGATGTCCAGGATAGTACATATGCACATAGTCTTCTACTGAAAGACTACTTCTTATCCTGCCAGTCGAATGCACGACCTTCCCTCTTTGGGAGAAACCTATGATAAAGTAGATGTCTTCGACCTCAATTTATAGAGGCATCTGGTCTATCATGAAGGCATCATCCTCTACACTCTAGTATTGGATCAATAGTTCGAGCAAGCATTTATTGGGTTTCGTTTACACACAGTCGGGTGTAGGGTCATCGTATACACAGGTTGATCACATCCAACTTGTGTGTACGCAGAGTTGGATTTTCGGGTATAATTTCCCACAGACAAAACCTTAAAAAAACTTCTAAAAACTATCACAAAACATTTCAAGTATGAGTTGAGGGTTACCTGATAAGTTTGGCATGATTTGAATGGTCCAATTGTTCAGAGGAAAGCTTGCTCTGTTTTGCTCCATAACTCTTTGCTCCAAACAGAAATGAAAAAACTATGAGTCCAAAAGTCATTATATAATTTTGAAATTGCAAAATATTTTTTCAAAAATTGATTTTTGTCTCATGAATTTATTTTTACTTGTGGGCTTGGAGTGTTGAGATTGGGTTGTTTTTTCAGGATATTTTGGAGACCTTCTTCGAGATGTTATTTCAGTCCCATGACCGCTGACCTGTCATGGTAGGTATCATTCACTTACTGGCATTTAGGTTAGAGAAAACCATTTTCCATTGCCTATTGCATACTAGCCTCCATTCAATGATACATTAACCATAGGGTCGACCCCATCGTATCTTGGTTAGCAAACTATTTTCACTCACCGATTTTGAAATCATGATGCGATGGGAGAGCCATCCTTTACATGGGCATATTAGTTAGAACCTCACTGACATTTGTTGTCCATGCTGCTATACTGAGTAGGCTCAGCAGTCCTCTTTAGTCCCACCATGATTGATGTGTTGAAGACACATTCTCCTTTCTTCTACGCTACTTTCTGGCCTTATACCTTAGAGGCTCCTTTGTGTTGAGTTGTACTGCTGCATTGAATTTTGACTATTTGCACCTTTTGGCCTTGAGCTGGCTTCACTTGGACTTGTGTTTAAGCCACTTATTTGACCATATCTTCTATAAAATCAAACCATGCAGTCACTTAGCTTCTACAACTTGACGCATCCTTTTTACCCATGGAAAGAGCATCCCTTTGAGTGTCCTTGACCAGTTTCGCCTCCCTGCATTGAGCATAGGAATGTTCCCCTCCTAGGAACTAGATCATCTATTTCTTTGACACTTGTTCTTTCCACTATACTACAACATTCTTTTATTCTTTTTCCAGCTTAAAGAAAAAGACAAAAAAATTATATATTCGAAAAAGAGTGGGAACGAGACAACATTTCCATATTTTGTTGGTAACTAAAGTTAGTCGTGTCACCCTTGAACAAAGCACTCAAAACAAAGTCTCTCCTCAATTTGGGTGGGATTTAGTTTGACTTAGGTACACCTTAAACTTGTTATTGAGTCAGTACTCCTCTGATTCGTTACCTCTTCCAATCATATGGAGAGTTTGTTCATGCCTCCTGCATGACAAACTTATACAGAGTTATCATATGCTGCCATATAGTCATCATTGAGTCTTGTTTTTGTTCAAGGGAAGTAAGCCTGAGTTGGCCTCTCTGCGATGTCTCTTGACCTATTTTTCAATCGACCATCCCTGGTTGTCAGTATCATGTTTGTCATCACATCAGTTATATTGATCCTTTGCTCGTGCTGGTTTGAGAAGGTCTCCATTGACTTCTTGCTGGCGGGTCTTGTCCTTATTGACTACGACATATTGCTCTGAGGGTAGACCTAGAGCCACACCCTGGCCCTATTTTCATTATTGATAGGTCACCTTGTGCTTAGCATTGATCAGTATTATGGGTCTTTGACAGAGTGGTTTCCCTTGTGTTTGACATCAACTTTCATTATCACACATTGGGATTCGTGTAGTGTCTTGGTTTCCATTTGACCCTGTTGGTGCATTCCCCGCCTCTATGTCAGATTTCATTATTGGTTGGTTTAGAGGGTTTCTATCGTGCCCTAGCCACATCTTGTGTATGCTGTAAGTGTGCTTCAGTTGGGTTACTACATTTTCATCTAATTCCTTCCACATTATTGGCCTACAGGTTACACTCCCACTAGATTGATGAAGGATGCCTTAATGCCTTCCTTATATCAGATCTTTTCCTATCAACTACAACTCATTTGCTATTGGAAAAGGATCTAGAGTCCATTTGGTAGTACCTTAGGGTTGCAGTCATAGCGGCAGATTCCTTCTCTATCGATAGTGGGAAACCATCATTATCCCCTAATTGATAGATTCTTCCAGGTGTTTGACTTCAGCTCATTCATTTTCACTTGTTAGATTGTACTGGGTACCTTGACTCTCATTTTCATTATCGATGAGTAGTCTCGTGTTTGTTAACGGTATACATCAATGACCGTTAATCAAATGGTTTCTCACGTGGTAGACCTTAGATCATTTATTCCCATTGTGTAAAAATGTACCATGGCAGTCGGTGAAGACCTCGGGTTGCATCAACATGTTTTGGTTCACTTGTCAGTTGCTCCTATTGCTACTAGTTGACACCATCCACCTTATATGTTGCAGTTATTCACAGCGACATCTTATATGCTGGCATCCGAGTTGCGATTTAGTATCATTTTATTCCATCATGTTCATTTGGTACTATTGGGATTAGTTTTTGACATCATTGATCAACTTTATCATTCAGCATCATTCATCATCTTCTTATATGTGATATTTAGACATGTACTTTTTCGATCACGATCAAATAATCCATTATGTACTTTCAGTTTCTTTGTACTTGTATACATATTGGATCCTCTTGTACTTGAAATGTGGACATGCTTTACTTTTTCTGAGCATGGGTATGCCCAACTCAGACAATAGTTTCTTTCTGATCTCTTTTGATGGCTTGGCAGGCCGAATTCTGGTGAAGTCCTTCTCAGTCTCGATAGGATTCTTTCCATATACTTAATACATTTCAGCCATCATGTACCCCCTCTGACCTCATATATTAGGGGGAATCTGTTATAGCACCATTTACCACCCTTGGTATTTGTCACACTTGGTTTATGGCCTAGGGAAACTCCTCCTTCCAGACATGGTCCAAATATTTTAAAAACAATGTTTTATTCCCTATATGCTACTTTGCCCTGAGATAAAAGCACGTACACGCAAGTTAGTTGTTGGCATTATGATACAAGTGTTCTCCTTCATGGAAACTCACTCAAATGAAAGATCATAGTACAACATGTCAATAGCAAAGAATTACAAATCAGACTACAAAGAATGAAGAAAGAGAGGTATACCCAGGTTCACCTTGACCAAGCTGCGTAGACACACAGGTTCACTGAATACAAGTCGCATATAGGTACACACACACTTTCACAGAAGGAAAAGTGCGTATATCTTAGAAAACTAAGTTTTTGGTCTGAGGTATTTGGTCCAAGGTATTGGTCCAAGGTATTTGGTCTAAGGTATTGACCCTAGTTATTTGGTCCAAGTTATTGGTCCTAAGTGGTTTTGGTCCATGGTATTGAGAAAGGCCTAAAACTATATAAGGAGGAGAAGATCATTAGGCCAAAGTTTGCAAGTATCGAATATTTGATGAAGTGTGAGATCTAGTATGTACGTTATTGGCTTATGGTGTTGTGCTTGATCTGAACCAAGGATGAACCTTAGGAGTTGATGAGGGATACGATCTAATGATGGATCGGGATCTTAAGGCTTGAAATGAATTACCATTATGTGGTTAGATCATGTATAGTCTAGATCTTAATATTGACTCATGTGTTATTATGTTAATATTATGATCTGGGTATAACTGAAGTCCAGAATAGCTGCAGAATTATGAATTAATATTTGCAGATGTGTATGCTGGTTGGCTTTTATAAAAGCGCATATACACGCTAGCTCGACACATGGAAGTAGTGTATACCTTATGAAGAATTTTTCAAATGTTTCTGTTTGATGTTGCAGAGTTTTGGGTTCTGCTTTGGGTTCTAGTGACTATATGATGGTGACAGTATTCTGAATGATTAGATTGACTGTGATTTGCTACAGTGATTGATTGATTCAGTTGTGGTTGATTCAAAAAGTGATGATTGAGTTTCAGTGATTGGTTGATGTAGATGATTGTATTGAAATTATGATGTTGTGGATGGATCCAATCTGAAAATTTATGAAATGTGGTCCTTGGAGGAAGAAAGAAGGTTGTAGCCTTTTGTAGGTCGATGCCTATGTACTAGTAAACATATCAGCTAGTACAAGATCTAGAGGGTTGTAGCTCCCTTCCAGTAGAAGTTGGAGAATGAGAGAAGGTTGTAACCTTCTGCAGGTAGAAGCATGCGTACTAATATGAGTCTACACAAGTACAAGATTGTAAATAGATTTTCTTATTATTAAAATAAGACAAAGACGACAGTAGCAGGTGCTTTTTACCCACATTGGGTTTCCACCTTATATATTGGTGTTCATGTGTGTTGCTTATGTGTGATGCTTTATTCTACTTTTACTGCACTGTCTAATAAATCTCTGATATACTAGTTGAAGTTCAATGACGATAAATTGGCTAAATCAAAAGTTCTCTGCATATACATTGGTTGCTTTAAGTACAGTCGCGTGTACATGCTAGTTCACTTAGCTGAAGTAGCATATATAAATCTGTTTGGGAAATTAAAATTATTGATATGATAATATTGAGTCACCCCCCCCTCTTACTATTATTTCCAACAATTGGTATCAGAGCAGGTCCTTCAGAAGAAGCTTGATCGCTTGAAGGGAGATCCATCATCATGAGTAATCAAGAAAGTGTGGGATCCATCAGACTGCCAATCTTTGATGGGAGCAACTTTGTTTATTGGAAAATGAGAACCACAGAGTATCTAGAATCGCTTGGAACAGATGTCTGCGAAATTGTAGAAGGAGGATATACATTTCCAACAACAATTCCTACATATACAATAGGTAAAAAGCAATATGAAACCAATGCCAGGGCTGTCAATACTTTATTGGGAAGTTTGTCACAATTAGAGTTTGTCAAAGTCATGCAGCTCAAATCAGCCAAAGAAATATGGGACAAAATTGTTCTGAGCTACGAAGAAGACTCTCAAGTAAAATGTGTTAAACTTCAAACTCTCAGAATTCAGTATGAAACTCTTAAGATGCACAGTGATGAAAGTATAGCTAATTACTTCTTACATATAGATGAGGTTGTTAAATTGTATGAAGAATCTAGGTGAAGATATAAAGGAAGTTACCTTAGTTGAGAAATTTTTGAGATCCTTGTCTGCTAAATTTGAATCAAAAGTGTCTTCCATAGAAGAAAATCATGATCTGCAGACTATCATTATGACACAGCTGCACGGAATCTTAAATGCCTTTGAGATGAGAAGAGGAGGTCCATAAAATATGAGAGAAGCCACATTTAAAGCTTCAGCAAAAGGAAAGGAAGAACACAATGAATCAGGACATATTTCAGAAGAAGAAGATGAGGTAAACTTTGTCAAGAAGCTTCAACGGGGTTCCGAAAGATTTAGAGGTAAGCTACCTTTCAAATGCTTTGCCTGTGGCAAAGTCGGTCATTGTGCTGCAAAATGTCCTCATAAAGATAAATATGAAAAAGGGAAGGAATATGCAAAATGGAATAGAAAACAAGTTGTAAATAAAAAGAGTTACTTTACTCATGAAGATAGTGATGGTTTATCAAATAGTGATGAAGATGAAAATAGTAGTGACTACAGACTTCTAATGGCTTATGACGATGATAATTTTTTGGATGCTTTAGAAGAGAATGGCCTTCATGAAGAAATGTCTAAACTCAAAATCTATTTAGAAGAAAAGAATATGATTATAGATACCTTGACATACCAACTTGCTGAAAAAGAAAAACACAATGAAAAACTTGAATGTGAAATTGTGGGTCTAAGAAAGGATCTTGAGAAAATGAAATCTCTCAATCTTAGATTTGCTAAAGGATCAGAAACCTTAAATGAAATTATCAAAGTGCAGTGTTCTCCTCTGATAACGATAGGTCTTGGATATCCTGAAGAAGCATCTCAATCATAGAAGTCATCAACCACCACTAAAAGCTATCTTGATGCAGCAAAAACTAGTGAACAGTATGACAGTCATCAGCAAAGGCATAAAGAAAATCACCAAGTAAATCATACTCAATTTACTCCAAGGATGAATAAAAGCCACAACTAACCTCAGGTAAATCATACTCAATGTGCTCCAAAGATGAATATCAATAGAAACTACAATCACCAGGTCAATAATCACAGGAATTTATTTAATGGGCAATGTTTTTCATGTCATAATTTTGGACACGAAGTTGCTCAATGTGTTGCTTAAAAAACCATCATGACTAGAGAAGCACGAAATCAAAGGAATGTAACAGGGGTTAAGAAAAGTTCCTATAATAACTTTTCTCTTCTTGAAAATGAAATAGAATGCTCAATCTGTAACAACTTTGGTCATGAAGAATCTAAATGTAGGAGCAAATTTCGGCAAATATCTCAAAAGAAGAAAATTCCATTAAACCCCAATATATGGAGAACGAAAGAGTCTCAAATAGAATGATGTGGTATAGCCTTGTATGAAGAAGGACAAGGAAATTAGTGGTACATCGATAGTGGATGCTCAAAACACATGACAGGTGACAGAAAACTTCAATCATATACTGCCTTAGAAAAGGAAAAGAATGTCTCATTTGGAAATGACACTCTTGCAGTGA
Organism: Pinus taeda; assembly: GCA_000404065.3. Classification (NCBI taxonomy): domain Eukaryota; kingdom Viridiplantae; phylum Streptophyta; class Pinopsida; order Pinales; family Pinaceae; genus Pinus; species Pinus taeda. The sequence goes on from APFE030714881.1 coordinate 98,592, forward strand.
TAAAAGGTAAAGGCTCTATTCTCTTGAAAGAAAAGGTTAAAGATGGAAATGTTATGTATGTAGACAATTTAAAGCATAACCTGTTGAGTGTCAGTCAAATGCATGATCAAGGAAATGAAGTAGTGTTTCGATCAAACAGATGTGTTGTTCATGAGCTTGATATAGGAGAGACTATGATCAAAGGTACACGAACTCCAAACAACTTATACATACTCCAGGAAGGACAACAATAGTGTTATCTAAGAAAAAATGATGAAAACTAGCTGTGGCATAGAAGATTGGGACATCTAAGCTTTTCTCAAAAAAGAAAAGCATGTATATTCAAGGGAGTTTGTGATCTTCCAGATATCGGCATCCATGAAAATACAATATGCAAACCATGTCAATTCGGTAAGCAAGCCAAAGCTCACTTCATTGAAAAAGAAGGGTCAACTAGTAAGCCTCTTGAACTTGTTCATACTGATTTATGTGGACCATTAAGGAAAAAGTCACCTCGTGGAGAAGAATACTTTATTTTGTTCATTGATGATTTCCAAAATGTGTTGGATAGGTTTGCTAAAACATAAAGATGAAGCATTTGAAAAGTTCCAAACCTTCAAATATTTCGTTGAAAATGAATCAGATCGAAAAATCAAATGCCTCAGATCTGATCGAGGAGGGGAATTTACCTCGGATGAATTCTTTGACTTTTGTGAACAACATGGAATAAAAAGGCAATTCTCCACCACAAGGAATCCTCAACAAAATGGAGTGGTAGAAAGAATGAACAGAATTGTTCAACAAATGGCTTGAGCTATGCTAGATGAATCTGGAACTCCTGCAACCTTCTAGGGTGAAGCTGCATTCGCTACCATAACTATTCTCAACCAAGCAAATGTTCAGATAAATAGCACTCAAACTCCACATGAAATTTGGTATGGTAAGGCTCCTACTATAAAATACTTTACAGTTTTTGGAAGAAAATGTTATATCAAAAGGACCGATGAAAAACTTGGTAAGTTTGAGCCCAGAGCAGATGAAGGTATTCTTCTTGGTTACTCTTCCCGAAGTAAAGGATATAAATGTTATAATAAAAGACTTGGGAAAATTGTTGAAAGTATTTATGT